>JAWQFJ010003096.1:186736-221736 GCA_034096865.1 Theodoxus fluviatilis
CTCTCTTTGCTATTGGTAAACTGGTGAAATCGACACTTTACTTGCTCTCTTTGCTATTGGTAGACTGGTGAAATCGACACTTTACTTGCTCTTACTTTAACCAGCTGTAGATGCTCGTGGTCAATGGCCTTTACCCTGCAAAGGCTGACAGGGCACAACACCTTATTCAGTCATTCATTCAGTCATTCATTCATTCATTCATTCATTCATTCATTCATTCATTCATTCATTCATTCATTCATTCATTCATTCATTCATTCATTCATTCATTCGTTCGTTCGTTCAATCATTCTTTCACGATCTGTTCCCCCCATGCTGTCTTTCCATCATGGCGGCCCCTACAGACACCAAGCAAAACATCATTAATAAATTTATTAATGTATTCATTAATTCATTCACCTATTCATTCACTCTGACTTTCCATCAAGACAGCTCCTGACACTACGTAAAAACCTCAATAACTTCCTTCCTTCTTTCATTCATTCATTCTTTCCTTCCTTCCTTCCTTCCTTCGTTCATTCATTCATTCATTCATTCATTCATTCATTCATTCATTCATTCATTCATTCATTCATTCATTCATTCATTCATTCATTCATTCATTCATTCATTCATTCATTCATCTATTCATTCTGCCTTTCCATCATGGCGGCCTCTGCAGACTCCTCGGCGTTCGACTATGCTATGGACGACACGCTGTCCCGCTCCAACTACATTTCGTCTTCCGCCATCGACGACTTCTATGACACGTCGGCGAGATCTAGGGGCAAGGATCGTCGTCTCCTGGACGAGACCACCAGTGCCATCGTAAGACTTCCACCCGGGGTCCTTCTTCTCCCTATCTTCTCTCTATCCGGCGTTCTTTCCCTCTGTTCTTCGTCTCTTCTAACAATCCCGCACTTTCAAAACTTCCTTCTTTCGTTCTTCTCTCTGTATCTTCTTTCTATCCCCCGTCATTTTCTTATGTTTTTTGTCTCTTGTAACCACTCCCCAAACGTTATTCAGTTTTCTTTCTTTCCGATGAACTTCTTCTGTTTAGTCACATCTATCCTTTTCCTGAATTATTTTCCTTTTCTAGCCATCCATTTTTGTCTCAATTCATTTCTATAAGTTTTATTTTCGGGTTATGAGTCTGTGTATTTGTCTTTCTATGTCTTGTTTATGAGAGTGCTTCTCTGTACATAATGATTTCTGTTGTCTGTCTGTGCCATGTGTATAAGACTGCATGTATCGTTAAAAAGATAAACCACTGTCCTTTTAATTTCCCCCGTATTTCCATGTTTTATTTGTCTTTGTGACTTTGACCAGGGCTCTGTGTATTTCTATCGAACTGCTTTGACTTTTTTCCTCTCTTCTTCTCTTCATTTTCTCTGTTGTCCATTTACCACTCCTCCTCCTCCTCCTCCTACCTTCCTCCCTCCTCTCCTCCTCACATCAACTCCTCCTCCTCCTCCTCCTCCTCCTCCTACCTCCTCCTCCTCCTTCCTACCTCCTCCTCCTCCTCCTCCTCCTCCTCCTCACTCCTCCTCCTCACTCCTCCTCCTCCTCCTTCCTCACATCCTACCTCCTCCCTCCTCCTCCTCCTCCTCCACTCCTCCATCCTTCCCTCCTCCTCCTCCTCCTCCTCCTCTCTCACTCCTACCTCCCCTCCTCCTTCCATTCCTCCTCCCCTCCTCCTCACTCCTCCATCCATCCTCCTCCTACTCCGCCTACCATCCTCCTACCTCACTCACTCACTCCTCCACTCCTCACTCCTTCCTCCCCCTCCCACCTCTCACCACTCCTCCTTCTCCTCCCGCCTCCGCCTCCCTCCTCTCCTCCTCCGCCTCCTCCTCCTCCTCTCCTCCTCCTCCCCTCCCTTCCTCCTTCCTCCTCCTCCTCCTCCTCCTCCTCCGCCTCCTCCTCCTCCTCCCCCTCCTCCTCCCTCCCTCCCCCTCACCTCCTCCCCCTTCCCCTCCCCGTCCCCCTCCTCCTCCTCATCCTCATCGCACTTTTCTTCTTCTTTTTCTAGCTTAGTTTGAACTTGTTGTATGTTTAAATGAATCAATATTCATATCGATCCTTCTGTGGTAACGTCAATGCATGTCTGCACGAGAGCGTGAGTGTGCTTGTATGCGTTTTCGAGTGCACACAAACTTTTATGACTGTGGTGTGAAAGAATGTGTGAAATGCTTGGAATATCTGTATGAGAACGTCTGATTCATTTTGCACACAATGATAAATCCTCTATCATAGTTGTATAATTCTAATTTTTCTTTCAATATCGTTTCATTTCTATGTCATTCTTAAATATTATGCCAATGTTGATTTTGTTGTTGTGTTGACCACGTCTATTTTAAAGACTCAATCTTTTCCCTCCACCCCCCTTTGTTATTCCCAATCGCCTTTCCTTTCTCTGCTCTGGTTCACTCTCCTCCTCAACTCCCTGACGCGCACTGACTGTGTACTGGTCTGTGAAATGGTGCCATCTCCTTGAGCTGTGTGCTGTGGCTTCACCCGGCCTTCAGCCCCCTTCCCCTTCGCTGTGTGCTAGAGGTTAGTCTTGAAGACTGGTCCAAGAGTTTTCCTACATCCTGTAGACCAAGTGCCCTCTGTAGAGATCGTCGTGTGCGGTGCCCTGTGTGTACATTCAGCGGTTGAGGTACACATACTAGTTCTGATGGTGTGTCTAGGTTTGAAGTGGTTCCCTCATCGGTAGATAACGGTGTCGTGATATAGAAGAGCTATCCTTGTGTTTTCATTTCATTGTAACGTATTTTGTTATGTCTTTTCTATGTGTTTCAAAGGATCGGCTTTTATTGTAAATGTGTGTGAGTCTTGAAGGTTTCTGCTTTGGCTTCCACTCTCGTCTTGGCCTTCAGACGCCTCTTGGAGGACGCCCGTGCTGTAAAGAGAAAGTATGAGTTTTGCAGGACCAAACTGCCAGTGCACCAGTCCCAGTATGGCCGGCTGTGCTTTCGGGATTTCCGTAAAGGTGCAGCGCTCCCAATTTATCTCCAACGCAGAGCTGAGAGGACTTTGGATTGTGGGGAGGTTTTGTTTCTGCCTGCAACCCTTTCTGGCTTCCTTCCCCTTCTTCCCCGTTAGTCATTGTAGAGTTAATTCCGTTTCTTTTCTGAAGATTTCTCGGTTTTCTTGTTTTCTCTTTCTCTCTCTCTCTCTTTGAAACCCCCATTGTTTGAGTTTTCGGTTTTTCAGAATCTTCTTTTTCTCAAAAATAGTGTTTTTATTATTAAAGTTTGAAGGTTATCCGCGTTGATCTTCTTCAGATTATCTCGTTGTATTCTCTCTCATGTTGGTTTTGGTCGATGGCTCTGTGTTGCCATCTGTGTGTTGAAGTCCATTGTTCCAAGTGATGAGAGATGGCATTCATTGTTTGTATTCACTGATTCCTCACCCAGCTGTCAATGGGGTCAACGTGTTCTGTCGATCATCCTCCTCCGAACACGCACCTTCATGCACACATTGTTCACGCGAGCTGGCCCAGCAGATAAGTGACATACCTTATTACGAAACGCATTCTTACAAGTTTTTTTTTCTCCGGAGTCCATCTCTGGGAAACACAAATGATCTGCCATGGTTCGCACCACACGATTCCAATGCTATTTTCACGACATTTTAAGAGCCCCTGCTTCACATGGAATATTTTTTCCTAGTAAATTTCAATCACACATTGATAGGGATCATGCTGGCAAGAAGCCGAGGTAGTGACTCATCCATTCCTTCAGAACCTCCCCCCGCTTTGTAGCTGTTTGATCACCTGCTTCTTAACCGCCATACAGGATGCGTAGCTTACAAACTTGGCGTGAGCCACTTGTTCCCACCCACCTTTCTAGGCTTATACGGACTAGATTACCTAGTCACCTTTAGATTGACTCTGATTATGTATTTTCCTTTATGTTTTTGGTGCTCGTGAGGGTTTGGAGAATGCTGCACGAATTAAAAAAAAAAGAGTAAGGAACTTTTGGTTAACCTTTTCCTGACGTCAAAAATGCATGGGTTTGAAGTAGATCGGCACTGACTAACAGGTGCATTTAAAAATACAGTGTGGACTAAAAAGTAGCTTTGGCCATCCCCGATGGATGAGCAGTAAATGTTTTCTGTGTACTTCAGTCCACCTCTGACATCATTATCACAGCGTAGACGACTGGTGGACTTGTGTCCTTTGCTTTCTACATTGGCTCCTTGTCAAAGAATGGGGAAACATACCTCTGTGCACATTCTCCAAGCCTGCTGACAGGCTGCAAAGCGTGTCATAGTGACTGGGTCATGACAGCACTTAGCTAGACGGGTAGGTTGGCCAGACAGCAGTTGGTTGGCGAGTTGCCCACTGTAACGGAGTCTTCATGCCTGTGTTCGTACAGCCCCGGTCGGCCTCTCCACCGGTCAGCTACGGCCGTACACGGATCTCCCAGAGCCTTCCTAACAGGCGTTTTCTAGACAGTCCCCGCAGTACATTCATCCCACGCTCCATCGTACGCCCCTACACCTCAAAGGTCGCAGACACCCCTGCCCCCCGCCCCCGCTTTTCCTCAGTCGATCTAGAGGCTAGCGCCCCTCCCCGTCCCTCCTCGCTGACGTTGGGGTCCACTTGGAGACAGCTCAACGCCGCGGTCAAGCGTCCGGCGTACAACGCCGAGACCGAGGACCTAGACGACTACTTGGACGACCTGGGTAAGCCGGTGTCCACCGTCCCCTCTACAGACTGTGCCGCCATCTCCACCTCCACTTCCTTCCTGTCCCTGCAGCCCCGGCGTCTGCCCAAGCCACCGTCCCCCTTCGTCCCGTCGCCCTACACTACGGCCCGCGTGCGGGAAGCTCTGGCCTACTCACCAGACGTCAGACCCTTCCCGACCCTCCCTCTCCCGACCTCCTCCCGCTCCCCCTCCTCCTTCAGCGTGAACGCCTTCCCCAGTGTCCGTGAGTTCCTAAACTCTAACTCGAGGTTACCTTCCTCGAGTGGCCCGTCCCACTCCTCGTCCTTCCTCTTCCCCGAGGATCCCATGGCGCCCCGCGTGAGCCACTCCCTCCACCTCGACCCCCTCCCAGCACATCTGAGCCAGAGTCCCCCTGAAAGCGATGATGAGTACGGTGAGGAGGCGGCGGCCCGAGCACGGCGTCGCCGCCAACACCGGGTGCTTGGGTCCAAGAAGCGTACGGGTAATTACTATGAGAGACTGAAGAAAAGGCGGGCGGGGAGGGAAGGGAGCTCGCGCTACTGGCCCTACTACGACGTGGAGTCCATCGGGTCGTCAGACCTCAACGGCGTGCTCAGCGACATCGACTCTCTTGACGGGTACGACATCAGTGGGGACTACTACGTGGCCGATGACGATGAGGACTACACGACTGCAGGGGGGGCCACGGGTGGTGAGATTGACCTGGACGCGGAGTACGTTCCCTTCGGACCCCGACGGCGCTACCGCCTCGAGTCTCCAGGCCTTCTGGACCTGTCACCCTACGCCAGCAGGTCAGCGTCTCCCGAGCGCCTCAGCCTGCACGTGCCCATGACCCCCAGACCAATGGATATGAGCGGCGCCCTGACCAAGACTTCCGCGGCCAACGACCTGATGCTGGGCTCCATGGCCTCGTCCCTTGCTGCAAGGGCCAAGAGCTCATTCCGGGACGTGGACTTTGCCGGATACGACCACGCCAGCCTGCTGGTGGGCGTGGAGGGAGACCTGGCGGTCAGAGACAGTGGGGACAAGTACGGCTTCAAGTTCTACACGCCCCCCATTCCCCTGAAGGGAGCAGGCCTGGGCAGCCGCTACCTGGGAGCCCTGAGCTCTCTGCCCGAGACGACCACAACGTCCTATCCAAGGACTTCCTCGTCCGCGCTGGTCAGCAGCAGCTCGGCGCGCCCGCCCACGCACGACTTCTTCCTCGACTACCTGCAGCGGATGCAGAGCTTGAGGTCTGACGTGCGCAGCCGCCTGGAGAGTGAGGGGACGGGGGAGGGGAAGAGCCGCAGGCGATACCCGTACGCTTCCGAGACCCCCTACACAAAGCATCCTTCATCTCTTTCAGCCCTAGCTCTCCCTTCGCCCTCCTCATACGATCACAGCACATCCTATGTGCCCATTAAGATCAACAAAACCGAGACCGTCCTGCCAGTGACCACGTATAGAAAACGCCTGGGAGGAGGTCTAACCCACCGCCTCGACGTCATTCCACTACCCGAGACCGAAAGAGCTTTGCCTGCGTCCACCCAGCTGTCGCTGCCTCGCTCTCAGAAACTGTCTACACTTAGCAGGGACTCGAGAGACGGGCCAGTTGAGGTTTCTGTCCTTGATAAGATTAAGATCAAGGTAATGTGTGCCTGCTCTTGACGCCCGTCTCCAAATCTCTCTTGTGCCAGAGTTGAGTCTCTCTCTCACTTCTTGCTCTTGTCACCTTGACCCCCCGCTTGCAGGCCTGCTGGTGAATTTTTGTTGTTGGTTGGTTGTTGACAAAATTAGATTTATTTGTTTATTAATTTATCCGGCTTCCCCCCCCCCCCTCCCTTATCTCCCTTTGCAGAGAATGAAACTCGACCTTGTGTTCTCTATTTCTCTTTCTCTCTCCGAGTCTGTAGTGTGCCTTATCTGATTTGTAGTCGCTCGGACTTTTGATTGGTGGTCACTAATGCGCTGTCACTGTGGTGATAGTAATGGTGCTGACGTGTTGTGCCGTGCTGCTAACTCGGACTCTCCTTTGCACTCTGCTAGCATCTGCTGGGTAGCGCTCCCCTCTCAGCTGCTGCTGGTCCCCTCTGTCTGGGAGAGGATGTCGCTCTGGGACTGGCGACATCTTCTGCAGCAGCAACTAGCAACATCAGCAACATTCGGTCGCTGCTCGCACCCGCAGCAGCAGCTGAAAGATTGGGATGCTAGCGGCTCCCACACGCTCGCTCTCTCGCTCGCTCCGCAAGTCCTTGTTTCAGGTGGAGGTCCCTAGTCCAGAACGCCCGCACTAACCCCTCGCGGCCTTGCTGCCTTCTCAGTCGGAGTTCCGGTGCGCCTCCTCCTTGACCAGTCCTGGCGAGCTGGACGGTCTCCGGGCTTCGGGCTGCGACAGCAGGTCGTAACAGCTAACTCGCGTAGCGCTGTAGAGCTGAGAGTAAAAGAACATGAAGGAATGCGACCAATCTAGAGGTGGGTGTGGAACCAGATATTAAGAATCACCGCAGGTATCTATTATACTCTATTGTACTGTACTACATGTACAAGCAACAGCAGCAGATGAAGCAGGAGAGTGATCACAACTGATCAAGTGCGGGTTAAGATCTTATGCTTTGCCCTTCTCTTCCCACTCTCCTCATTTCCCCCGTACCCGTCATTGCAACCCTTCATTTTACAGCAGGATACACGCTGATTTCATAAATACCCCGCTCATTGCCCAAGAACATCCTTTCCCTTATCTACTTATCGGCTGCCCCCATTACAACCATACACCATCACCTTTCTACCTTGAGACCATTAACACGTCCTTCCCTCATTCACAAGACAACTTGCAGTGCCATCAGCATACCCTGTTCATATTCAGCCTTCTCACCATAAAATCTGACGTCTTGTGGAGTTTTTTTCTTTTAAAAAGTCGGTTATTATTTTGTTTTGTTTTGTTTCATTTGTTATTCGTAGCGTTGTTCAGGCTGCTTTGTTTCTTGGATCGAAAGGAGAAATTTTTTTTTGTCTCAGTCAAGAATGCTTCCATCTTTGGCATCATTTTCTTCAAGGAAAGGTTCATCTGGTTATTTGAGGGGATTTTCTTTTTTGCCACTTATTTATGGTGTGGGTGGTATGAAGACGATGAGCCAGCTTCAGGTAATCATGTTTGGTTTTCAAGTTCTCGCTTTCTTTCACGACTGTTCTCAGACGTTTTACGTCATCCTTCTCATTTTTTGTTTATGTTTTTCGTCCAAGATTTTTGTTCTTCATTTTGTTAAAGGATTTTCTTATTCAGCTTCCAACAGCTGTCGACTGTAGATGCACTACATCAAGTCCCCTCCGGATGGGCCCTTGGCGCCTCAATTCTCATCTCTAGATCACGACGGACTCTCCCTTCAGTTTCAGTATTCTCTCTCTCTCTCACTTTCTCTTTCGTCCACTCTGTCAGCGAGAGGACCGCTGCTTTTTTGTTTCCCATCCCATTGTAATCACCATCCTTAGACGCAATAAAATCAGTAAAATCAAAGTAAAAAGATCCAAAATAGTCAGCAGCTGCCATCAAATGCTCAAACTACCAACGATGGTGACATTCCTGGCCGAGAGAGAAATCTCCCCATTTCCCCATTTTCCTGTACCCTCTCCTTGTGAAGTTGCCCTTCTCCACCAGTTCCTTCTCCCTGGGTTCTCCTGTATTTTCGTTTCTCCTGCAGGTGACAACAAATGCTCACTTCGGTAAAAGCCGAGCAGTCTTGTTTCTCCCCTTTTTCACATCGTCCCCGTTTTTGATGGACAAACCCCTCTGCCCTGATGTAATGCCCCTTTCTTTAAAACAAATTCTTATTTCCAGAGATCAGAAAGTCTGATGAATCCCTCGTCCCTTAATGTTTGTTTCGTCCCTGCTTCTTTTTATGTCTTGGTGTCCAGGTACGATGACTCTATTCCCTCAATGCGGTCCACGCTTCTTGTCCAAGTGGGTCTCCTTTTCCCTTCTCCTCCTCCCTCCTTCTTCTTCAAGTCTTGCCCCCCCCCCCTCTCCCTTCCCCCTCCCCTCCCCCATATCCCCGTCTGTGTCCCCAGGGTGCTCCCTGCCAGCCATGTGATTGTGTGACTCCCTCCTCCTCGCAGGTCACTTCCGAGACCCACTCCTCTCCACGGACCGCTGTGGCTTCCCGGCGCGCTCGTGCCCGGGCTCCCGTAGCGGGGAGCCCAGGGAACGTGCGTAGCTCCTACCAACTCAAGAGCACGACCCTGTCCTCCTCCTACCCCGCCGCGTCACAGGTAGCTGCTCCGGCTAGGCAGCGGGTCGCTTCCATTGCTCCCGCCGTCATCAGGGCTAGGGTGCGCGGCATCCCGGGCATGATCATTCTCCCCAAGGCCCGGGCCCTTCTCAGCGCCCGCAGGTCCTTCGATCTGGCCTCGTACTACAGAGCCTACTCCCCTCCCCCTTTTGAGCAGGAGGCCCTGGATGACCGAGTCTCTAGCGCTGATGACGTGCGCGTTGTGGCTGCAAGTTACCGTGAAGCGGCCACCATGATGGCGCGACCCAGGCAGGCCCTTGTTGCCCGCGCCAAAATCTCCCCCCCTCCCTCCCCCATCCTGGCCGACTATGCAAAGGCCAAAGTCATGGCCGCAAATGCTATAGGGCCAAGGTGGCCCCGCGTGCGCGTGGCTGACCTCAGCTACCGCCGCCTGGCTCTGGCGCCCAGGTATAGGAAATACGCTGTCCACTACTACGCCGGCCGCAGCCTGGTCGTGCCCAAAAGAGCAGGCCACTACTACTACTACACCGCCGCACCCGCCGCCTTTGTGAAGAGTAGCAGGCCTCGTCCACCATCACGAAAAATCCCGCCGAAAGCCTCACGGCTGCAGGTCACTCCTAAGTCAATCTATGCTCGAGTTGTAAGATCCGTTCTGTTCGGAGAGCCCATGCCAGGAGCCGAGGACACGTCCGTCCCTGACCTGTCCTTTTTCTCTAGGATCTTCCGCCTGCCCATCCCTGCCGGCATCAAGACCAAGCTGGTCTCCTCCCTGACACCCCGCAGGGGCTATGCCCCCCTCTCCTTCTTCCCCTTCAGCCCCAGGTACCCCCACATGTACCGCCCCCTCTTCCCCCTGCTGTACCGCTCTGCTCTGCCCATGCCCTTCCCTCCAAGGGTCATCCCATCCTCGACTGCCCTGGCCCTCCTCCTCCACCTTCGAGACATGCAGGAGCCTCCTTCCTCTCCACCTCGTCGCTCTCGAAAGGGCAAAACGTCCTCGGCTCGCGCACGACCCAAATATCGATCCAAATCCAAGAAGGTGATCAAACTTTTCAATCTAAATTTGTTTCTGGCTTACTTTTTTGCTCATACGTTTTTACGCGAGCGTTTTTAATACACATTCATGCTCATTGTGTTGAAAATCACCACATTGATCGCCTCTGTTTTTTGTGGTTGTTAATTGACTGTTAGAACCGCTAGCTTGACCGACATTGTTCATGGCTGGCAAATCTGCAAAGTTGGTTTTTTTCCTGGCTGCAGCAGCCCCTGAGTACCGTTACGTTTTGAGATGTCAGTGCTCGTACTCTTAGTTTCCGCCGTGGTCTCTCCCACCAGACGTCAAACTGTTCCACCCACCCCCTTTCGCCGCTTCACTGTTGGATGTTAACCCCACGATCGGCGCCTGTGTATGCTTTCGCTGTCGCACTCACCCGCCATATATCCACTGCTTCCTTGTTGGCAAAAGACATTCATGAGTCCATTTCTTGTAGAAAGGGCATTCTTTTTCATGGATGATGTTTCTTTATTTTCTTATCTTTTTTGTTTACTGTTTGTCTTTTTAAAAAAATTATTCCATACCATTTTTTTCTCTCTCATTTTTTTGGGGGTGGTTTTGGTTGGTTGTGAGACGAAGATTAATAATACTGTTGATCGAACGATTCCTTCATGTTCTTTAAATCGAAGCACTGCTGCGCTTCCCCAGAAGGTGGCCGCCGCGTCGCTAACATGGCCGTGACCACCTGGCTCTGTCAGACATCTGCACCCGCCTCCCCTCCCTTCTTCTGCATGCCCTTGGGCGTCTGGAAGCATTGTTCCTTGGCTAGTCACAAGCATGTCAGTCGAGGAGAAACTAGGGCGGAAGCATGAGTGGGAGGCTGCGCATCTTCCGTCTCCCCAGCGTTGGTTTTCGTAATGGTGGGCGATGCTTGGGTTTTGTCGAAAGCATCGGTGTCTCACCAAGACGTTCATTTTGGCCTCGCCGCTGGCTTTTGGTGTGCCTCACCCGCTTGCCGAAGTTAAATTACTAACCAAGTTCGTTTTTTTTCTCTTCTTTGTCAAACGAAGCTGCATCTCGTTCTTGTTAGACGCCGGCTTTTATGTTGTTGGTCGCTGCATTTCACGGCTGCGTCATGGAGCTGCAAATGTCCGACTGTTGGTCGTGCTTTTTTTCCTCGCTGTAAATTTGTTACTGCCGCCTTGTAACGGCATCTTGCTGTTTTCGATGTGTCAAAATTATTTTAAACTCTCTCTGTCATGATGAAATCTTAATACGTAAATGAGATGCTTTTTTTTCTTTAGATTCATATGATTTTCGAGATGAATAAGTTTAAATTCTCCAGCTATTTCAAGATTGAGAGAAGTTATTGTTTTAACTTGTAGCGGATTTTTTCTGCTGATGTTCATTGTCATAACAACGCATTAAAATCACTCATAAAAATAAAAATTTATTTAACAGTAATTTAGAAAATGCAGCTGACGACAACAGTCTAGTTCTTTCTTTCTGCGAAACAGTTAAATGATAACGAAAGCTAAGAGCGCCATAACTTGATTTCTCCTTGCGTCGTAAACATTTCAGTCAACGTGTATGCTCTGATGATAATGAATGATGATGATGATGCTGATGATGCTGATGATGACAATGTCTAAACCTCTGTGCTGTTTTTGTCGTAGCCATACGGGTGAGGTACGCCATGCCTCTGAAAGCTTTACCCTTGATGAGTCACCCGCCGCTTTACTTCTTCACACAGGCGGCCATAGTGGCCAGCAAGCTGGAGATGGAAGAGCCGAGGCGACGTAGGCCTCGCTCTAAGTACGCCGCAGACAAATTGCGGTCTGTGCATCTTGAATCCCTTGAAACGCAGGTAACACCCCATTCTGTGGAGGGTACGGCCACCCGACCTTGTCCCTTCCCTCCCCTTCCTTGTTTATCGACAGGGCAACTCGGCTCGCTGTCCGAGTGGGTTGCCCCATTGACGGCTTGGTGATGAATGATGTCGAGAGAGGGCGCTCGGTCAAGCAGGTGGAGGCTCCTCCCCCAGCGTGTCCCTAACTTGGCTCTCCAGTCTGCTAAATGAGAGTCCTCGGAAGAATGAGGCCAGAACCTAGGTGCACGGAGAGAGCACAGAAATGCACAACAAAATGATTAACATTTTCGAGATAAGAACAAAAATTAAGAAGAGGAATCAAAGAATAGATAATGATAGACGTCAAACGAAAATAAGAAAAGGCAAAATTTTCGATAATCTTTTTTGAAGAAAGGACGTGAAAGTCTGCATTTCTCATTCCTTGAAGAACGTTGCGTTATTCTGCTACCTGGAGCAAAATGCCGGTCTCTTTATTGGGCGAAGGTATGGAAGGTAGCGCCCGAGAGCCAAAAGGCCACGAAGAACACGTGCCAATAGCCCGAGCCTCCACCTGGTTGGGCGCGACCTGTCGGGTGCTGGTCTGCCCAGATACGCACCAGTGCTGTTTGTTTTTCAGGGTAGGGCCAACTACCCAGCCAGCCAGCCACAGAGCACCTACGGGCTGCGCGCCTCCAAGCCGCCTCTGGTGAGCGCTTCCTCCCGTTCGGCAGTGCGGTAGGACTCGCGAGTCGTGAACAACCTCCCCAAATGGGAGAGCACTCAGGGTCGCTACAGACCAAAAAAACACGCTATCGCCCCAACGCCACTTTATAGAAAGCTAGCCTCCTGGTCGTTAGATCACTTTGGACCAAAAAAACCTTCAGGCTCCAGTGAGTCTGAATAGAATTACTTGGAAAAAAATAAAAGAAGTAGATGAAAACTGAATATAAATTAAGGTTAAGTTTTTTTTTCTTCCGGGAAAATCATAAGTTACCGTAAGGCGCAATAGAAGTCGAAGCTGTTTCGAAGCTTCGCTCGCGGCACCCCCGTCCACCAACGAAAACGCCTGAACTTCCGTGTTGACGAAGTCAGGGTAGTCAGTGTAATACGAGGCCTCGGTCGGGATACCCAATGCAACACTGGTCTTGTTAATTTTGTGGAGATATCTTGCCGCCACAACGCTTGAATGCTGAGCAGTGGTTATTGCTAGCTGATGATTTATGTACGGCAGGAAAAGATCGCCTCAGACATCTTTACCTGACCTTCATATCGTCCCGCATGCCAGTGTACTGTCATCTTGCTTGGATATCATTTTTGCCCGTCTCTTGGAATTGTTCGTCATTCATTTCCGTTCATTGCCTGCATTAGTTCGAGGAGAGCTGTAGCGAGCTCGCTGTACTTTAATTCAGTGGTTGATCGCGCGCATCACTAACACCCAGTATCGTTCTTGAGTTCGTGTGCATCACCCTTGTGTTGACGTTCTGTTCCTTGTTTTTGTTTCCCGTTTACGTTCGGCGGCTACGCCACCGTCTGTTCCGTGTGCGCTTCGATGGTCGTTACTGTTCCTGGCTGCGCTGCTTCGGCTTGCTTCCTTCGCCACGCGGCGAATGTCACTTTGCACTTATAATGGAAACTTGCCTACAGCCCAAACCAAGCGACAGGAAATCTATTCGGGATGTGGACGGCTTTACCAAACCCAAGAACATGCTTTCGTGGCAGGTGAGTGGCACATTCGCTTCTTTGTTCATGCGTCCGCTCTTCTGTGAGGTGTCAGCATCCACTGTCTTCGTACATTTTGTCCAAGCGCTCGGCTGTTGCTGCGTCGTTGTGGTAGATGGCTGAGCCAGACCTTCAGGAGCCCCGGGTCAGCTATGATAAGAGGAAACTGACGCAATCTGCAGTGTGCCGATGGTTGCTGCCAATGGTCATCATCGCGCCGAGTAGAGGCAACCAGACAAAATGTAGAATCGCATGCACAGCTATCGTTATTAAAACTCAAACGTCTGTCGCCAGCAAATGAATAGAACCATTTTGTAGGTTTTCTGTTTCACTTCATTCTGCAACGACTGCAGTAAGGAGCCTCGCGTTTTCAGAGACCTTCTGGTCACCGACTCTGCTCCCTTGCCATTCGGCAGGGCAAAGGTAAATGATTATGAACACAAACGCCATTTATCAGACCAGGAATTAGTAGGACTCTAGTTTTACCACCAAAGTGCTCGAAAGACAGTGGATGCTGAGCATCTTGCGTAGAAAAAGTTTTGCTTTAAAAAAATTTCCAATGAATGTTTACAAGTCCAGATGCGAAACTTTTGTTGTAAACCGCTGTTCGCATTTCCTTTCCCATGAAGATATTTCATTGCTCGTGTACCTTTAACAATCATTCACATTTAATCTTCATCAATTTGTATCTTTAAAAATCCTACAGAGAAAAGAAAAGAAAAATGTTGAGGAAAATTGAATTTGTTGCCGAAATATAGTGGAACTAATCGTCTTGTTTCCAGGTTTTTACTTTTCCCAATTTTCACGTACGATCTAAAGAGCGTGAACACGATGGAATGGATTCATGCACACTTTCAAATCCAAGAGAAGGTTCCACACCTGCAGCCGTGTAAAGCCTTGCAAACTAGGGAAATTCCGAAAAACAAACACCCTTACTATGCGAACTCTCTCTCTCTCTCTCTCTCTCTCTCTCTCTCTCTCTCTCTCTCTCTCTCTCTCTCTCTCTCTCTCTCTCTCTCTCTCTCTCTCTCTCTCTCTCTCCCTCTCCCTCTCTCGCTCGCTCGCTCGCTCCCTCCCTCCCTCCCTCTCTCTTACTCCCCCCTCTCTCTCTTACTCCCCTCTCTCTCCCTCTCTCCTTTTCCCAAGTCTTGAACCAAGCCGTTTCTGTTGCCGCTAGTGCCGCATGGAGTCGAGAGTGGACCCCGCCGACATATACCACCCTGGGGCCTTCTCCCGCATGCGGCACCAAATTCTAGACGCGCAGGAGAAGATGGACCGGCATCGCCAGATGCTGGACCGCTACCTGCCCGCCGAAGGGGGCTCCGGGGAGTCGGTGGAGGGAAGCATCCTCAGAAAGATGGAGGAGCTCGAGAAGCGGGATCCCTTGTAGGTACTCGGTCTGCCTGCCTGCCTGGCTTCCTGGGAGCCTGCCTGCCTAGCACTCTGCCTAGTTCTGCTTCAAGGCACTTTTGCTTGGACTGGCTTGGCTTGGCATGGTTGGCTAGGCTAGGCTAGGCTACGCTACGCTAGGCTACTCTGCTGACCTGGTTCGTGTTTTTTTTTTAAAGGTAGGTTGTTGCCTTGCTTGCCTGGTTGGCTGCTTGATCAAACTTCACCTGGTGTTTCGCTGGCGCTGCTGAAGAGTTTGACAGCCGCTCTAGGTTTGGCTGGCTTCTACTTCTCTTTGCTGCCAATGCAAGAACACGATTTCATGTCTCTGCTTAACTACAGCGTCCTCACCTTATCCGATTCGGGTTTGTCGTCCTTGCTAGACGGTGGTCGGCAGTAGCTGTAAAAATCTCTGAACTTTTGTTATGGCTTGCACTGGTCAGTAATATACGGCATCCGTCTACTTGCTTCTCTGTTTGCGTAGCTTGCAGTCGATAATTAGTCTCGCAGATCTCCATAACTCTACACGTACTCTCTATGCCTCTGCGTTTCCTCTAGAGTGAGAGCCGCTGCTATCATCTCTTCTCACATCAAATCAAGGCAGTTAGTGAGTGGAGCGCCGCTTGTGTAACCCAGCGCTCTCATAATTGCTGTTGGAGGCGATACTGACTTCGTCTTACGGAGACTCCATGCCCTGCGAGAAGGCGTACCTAGCAGCACTGACGAAAGTCTTCCGGTTATGGCCGTTTGCAACGCTGGCATTCTTCAAAGCAGTTTGCAAGCAGTGTCGAGAGCAGTTATGAGGAGTGAAGACAACAGGGAATATGGAAAACCATGTCCAGAAGGCAAAAATATTGGTAACTTTGATAGTCACTGGCGAAGTGGCGATTTCTAAATTGTCAGTTTACATCCTCAGTTTCTTCGCTTTGTACCTGATTGGATTCTGGAGAAAAAGGAGAGAACGAAAGAGAGAACGAAAAACCACCTCGAGTTACGTCGTGAGAGACACGATTGAATAGCTAATAAGATATTACGAAACGCCTACTTGCGCATGTATGGAATGCAATCAAGGTATGCTTTTGGCATGTTTTATATATAAGTATTGCTTGCAGATACTAACGCTTGTCATATAGACTACAATGCAATAGCTTATCATATTATGAAAATCATATTTCTACTAATGTACGATGCGAAATTGCTAATGGTTTGTATTTTATTTTTAATCACCGTCATGCAGTTTCAAGACACGGATTAGACAGACAATTAGAAGTACAAGTTTGTAGGTGAAACCACTTTTAGGGAGTTCTGATGATAGATCTTTGAAAACAAACAGAACCGATGGGAAACTTCACAAGTGCAAATGTATCATTCAGTGCAGATTCAGGAGTTGGCCTCCTACTCCCAGCTTCGAAAACATGCTGCTTGTGCTTCATGAGAGAGAGAGAAGACATATTTGGACATTTCTGTGTGCAAAGAGGAAAAGGGAGATATGCTGATAACAGCATAGCCAAACTCTGCATTGAAGGTGGTTAGAGGGTGGCTAAGAATTCATATTTCAGAGGAATTGCATCTGTTTTATATTTTCATCATAGAAACTGTGAGAGTTACTGCACGGCTTGCCTTGCAAGTGGCACGGTAGAATAGTGTATTGGTAGAAATTATCAAGCAGTGTCTTCCGTAGCTCTGAAGATGCAGTTCTCATAGCGCGTGACTTCTCCTTGCTAATGTACCACTGCCATAGTTGACTGGAAACTTTTCACTGACAGTAGAGTGATTGAGACAACGCACACAAATAGTGGAATAGACCACCGCATCGTGATCAGAGAAATCGGCATGAAAACGTATTTCATAGTGGTGATTACGCAATCAAGCAGAACAAGTATGAGTCTTCAACACTTCATTTAAATTGTAATAGGTATCCTTAATACGCTGGATACCTTTTCTCTTGATTGAAAAATAAATATGTATTTCTGGCTGCAGTAGTGTCCATCAGAGAAATGTTTGAAATTCAAGTAAGTTCCAGACATGCCTTCAGGATTCTCCCGCCCTGATCAGATAACTCGTGTTGGGATTGGATATAGCACTTAGTCACAACAATTTTGTGTCATGCGATAGCAGGGAAGAGTCTTTATTCTCGCAAATTTCTACTCACACTTCTGCTTCTGGTTAAAAGAAATATGGAATGGTGCAATGCAGAAGTGGCTTTTTCATTTCTGCTTATTTAGACATTTTTCTCGGAAAAATTATTACAGAACATGCCACATTTATCATAGCAGACATTTGTGTCATTTAAATAGCACAGAACGAAAAACAACCTGAGTTTTTAACGTTGCCTGATCCTGGGAAAGTTGTCGCTCTATGCAATGTAAATTAAAACGGCATAGTTGTGATTTGAAAAGGAGGAACAATACTATTGAACCTTCCGAACTGGGTTTTCCATGAACATCCTCACATGCACTATGTAGGACTGTATCAGTTTGAACAGAGAAAATCTACCTGCTTCAGTGCGGCAGGATGAGTGATGTCCTGCAAAGGTTTGTCTGGAGCACAGTTCACAAGAAATCTCCCCTTCGTTAAGGAGAATTTTGCATTCATAATGCAACCCCAAATCCTGAGAAATGTAAACAGCGACGTTTGCAGTTGTAGTCTAGCTGGTTGCTGTTGTCTGTTGCTCCACCATCCGTACCCGCTGCACTGGTCTGCCGTGGTCTGCCGTGGAAGATGTAGAGGAGATTGATCAGGAAACCGACCGTGAATTGAACCATAGACCCTAAGACTTAGACCTTGCCCAGTGTTGCCATGATCCCTCGGTGCCAGTGAACCTAGTAGATAACTCCACCCTCCAGTTGGACGATGGTTTGTTCCCCTAGGCTTAGTGCGCACATGTACTGAATGCATCACGACGGGATGTGGTCATCATCTGAGGTGCTATCCAGGGACAAACACGTGATGAGATTCTATTCTGATATGGCTCCAACCGCCGGTCCACGCTACACGGTGCTGATAAATTGCTATGAAACGTTGCTTCTTTGAATTAATCTGTTTTTCACGCGCTGTTGAAAATTTGAATATTAATCCACGAATTAATCAACATGTTCTGCCCCACCGTTCTTCCCTCCGCTTCCCTGGCGAGCTTGGTTCATTCATCCAAGATCTTGTCTGACCGCGATGGTTGCTGGCGCTGCTTCTGCCTGACCAGTAAGCTTTGGCCATGTTGCTCGGCCTCATGCTCCACGTCTGACCACAAGGATGCTACTGCAGCTTCACGGCTTGGTCAAGCTGGCGGGTCCAGCGAGGGGCGAGGAGGGTCCGGGGGTCCACTGGACACCGTCCAGTCTTGGCTGACCCTCCAGGTCGTGGGTCACTCCTTCGTTTCCCCTCTGGATCTCCTCGCTCCTCACCCCGCCCCCAGCGTCGGTTACACGCGGGCATGGGGCTGGCACCATGGCTAATCGACTTTTCCCCCTAACTTCTCAGTATTTTCAGGGGCGTCGGCAAAGTCGGCGGATCTGTGGACCCAAGTTCTCCGGTACAGGTTTCTCTACCTTCTTCCCATACTTCTCGCAGGCCTGCTGTAAGTGTGGGTGTGCGTGTGCATGCGCATGCCTGCTTCGTGGTGACGTCATTGTTCTTTCGTGTTCTCCATCCCTTTCTGTGTCATTTCACGGAAAAGAACAAGTTTTCATCGTCATCTTCATTGCGTTCATAAAGCCGTTTGTTCATTTCATGCATATGCTCATGCAGCACATCGTACATGCATCACCCACCGCTCTTTTTGCTCGGCTTTGCTTTGAATGTTCCACGAGAGCCAGATACTCTAACGTGTTGATCAGATCTTTGTGTTAGCTGAATAGATGCTGTAAACATGATGACTCCTTTGTCCAGCCTGTAATCATGGATGCTAAACTTACACTTGTTGTAAATCCATACAGAAGAAGAGAAACGTGACAACTCTGCTTGTCAGATGATTCTGCTTGTCAATCACTGCACTTGCATTATTTCCAAACACCGGGATGAAAGTGTGAGACTACGCTCCGGAGCGGGTATTGACCGAAAACTGCCAGCGTCGGAAAAGCTGGTTTGGAAAGAAGCTGTGTTCTGACTGTTGCTTTTCCTAAGGTCCAGGTAGGAGTGTGATCATAATTACCATGTCCAGACTCGCATGCTGTGTGTACGTATGCACGTTTATGTGCTGTGTCCGTGTCTGCGTAAGTCTGCTGTAAGCGTGAACGTATATGTATGCACGGATATGCCCGTAATTCGATGCTGTCGTTCCGACGTTTACATAGGTTCATGCGTTGACGTTTTCGTTGGTGTTCAAATTGCAACGTGCATGCTCACGAATTATTTGTTGTTGTGACACACGTCGCAGTAATACTCTGACGTTTTGTTAGTTAACATCTGCATCAGAATCACTACTGACAATACTCACAAGATACTCACGTGCACCAACCGAGGCGTTTCAGTTTGAAGTAAAAGTGAGTCTATGCGTTGAAAATACCAGCGTTTTTACTGATAACTATTAGCTAGTTTTCAACTGTAAATAGCATGGTCACTGAGCGAGCATAGTTTTATTTTTCTCTACCAATGTTATCAACTTTGATATCGCCTAACATCTGCAATGCGCGCTTACCTCAGAGTTGAGCTAAAGTGGACATCGTGCGTTTGTCGTTTGGTTGTTCTCACTGAGCTTCTGAACGGCGGGAACTATTCTGCAAGCATTGCAAAGTGCACAAAACGCACCTTCCAATTTGCCGATTTTGCTGTCTTTCACTGACACGCTTTCTGGTCGCAGGGAATGAATTTCGCTTGGCGCTTTGTACGTTCAGTAAGTGAAGAAACACCGCAGGAAAAATTCTGCTTTAACTGGTCTTGCCATCATTACACGACTGTAATATTTCATTTGTCGAGAGAGTTTGTCGGTTGACACTGCCAACAGTTTTCGCGACACAGAAATCAGTCAACTTTTGCGATGAAACGTAATTGTTTTTCCTTCCAACTGAGCACCGTTTCAAACTCATAACTATGACATTTAAAGGTGATTTCCGTTTTGAACGAAGACCTAATAAACAAATAAAACGAAACACAAAGAGGAAGGGCATTGAAATGCTCTGAAGAGGAGTTATCTGGTTTCGATGACAGGGGTAGAACTCAAAACGAAAAGCGGATGAGGAGGCCCACATCACAGGAACGCCCTGAGATGTCACTCATTGGAAAGTGAATGGCTCCGTGGCTGGGGGTTGGCCTTGCCTTGAATGGACAGATGGACACAGTGACGACGTAGGACTGGCACCTCTGACTTTGCTCTGGACAGACTCAGACGAACGATAAATGCCAAAGTGTGAGCATCTTTTGAAGAGAGTGCCAGGAAAACGAGACTGATGAGAGTTTCTTCGAAAGGCTGCTTGATAGAGAGAATGCGAGCGTGTGTTGAGGGTTTATTTTTCTGCTGACGTATTTACGTGTGCAGCATGGGGGTGCAGTGTGTTGGGGAAAAAGTGTGTGCCTGAAAAGATGCTGAGGTCGCAGAATAAGGTGCTCATAACTTGATACAACACTCCAAGGGTTATGAGACACGACAGTTCGGGACAATGCATCAACGTGAAGTTATCAGGAGAGAATGTGAGATTCGAACTGATTAAAATTTTAACTGTGTAAAACTCGCCGTTGCAGAACTGACGACCTATGGGACTTTTTACTGAAGTTGAGTTTAAAGGGAAAGATAGGCTGTCCGAAAGAGGAATATAACAGTAACGGAACATGTTACTTTCAAAGACAGAATATGTCTGCTCCATGTGTGGGTGAATGTGAGAGTGCAAGTCAGAGTTCGCGGTGGTAGCGTCGTTCAGGCTGAGAAAGCGTTCTCTGGCATGCCAGGAGCGGCCATCCTCCTCTTTTCCTTTCTCTATGCAAATAAACTTTAAAAAACGAAGATTTCACTTCCTGTGCATTTTTTTCGCCTTGGATGGAGTCCACCAGCATCACCACCTTCCATGAAAGGCTAGGCTCAGAAAAAGGAGCTTGGTAATCCATAGTCTTTTGGTGTCGGCAAGACTTATCCGGCCTGAATGCAAAATAAGTATGGTGATGGAGCATTTGGGATGTATACCAAGAAGTCATTTCTCTACGTTCGTCTGTTGGTCGGACGGCTGAAATACATCGTCTGAAGGTTTTTAGAGTTTGACAGATCTTGAGCTTCTGCTTGTGGATTGATTCTTTCCCAAAGGTAGTGGGGTGTTTGGCTGTTGGAATACCAGTGTTGCAGTATCGCAGTCCAGAGGAGTGTGGGTGCCTGGGAATCTGGTTGTCTGGGTGCAAGTGTCCTGCTGCAGTTGGGTGTCAGGACTGAGGCCTTCCCTCCCCACTTAGCTGGATGTCTGGGTGCAAGTGTCCTGCTGCAGTTGGGTGTCAGGACTGAGGCCTTCCCTCCCCACTTAGCTGGTTGTCTGGGTGCAAGTGTCCTGCTGCAGTTGGGTGTCAGGACTGAGGCCTTCCCTCCCCACTTAGCTGGATGTCTGGGTGCAAGTGTCCTGCTGCAGTTGGGTGTCAGGACTGAGGCCTTCCCTCCCCACTTAGCTGGATGTCTGGGTGCAAGTGTCCTGCTGCAGTTGGGTGTCAGGACTGAGGCCTTCCCTCCCCACTTAGCTGGTTGTCTGGGTGCAAGTGTCCTGCTGCAGTTGGGTGTCAGGACTGAGGCCTTCCCTCCCCACTTAGCTGGTTGTCTGGGTGCAAGTGTCCTGCTGCAGTTGGGTGTCAGGACTGAGGCCTTCCCTCCCCACTTAGCTGGATGTCTGGGTGCAAGTGTCCTGCTGCAGTTGGGTGTCAGGACTGAGGCCTTCCCTCCCCACTTAGCTGGATGTCTGGGTGCAAGTGTCCTGCTGCAGTTGGGTGTCAGGACTGAGGCCTTCCCTCCCCACTTAGCTGGTTGTCTGGGTGCAAGTGTCCTGCTGCAGTTGGGTGTCAGGACTGAGGCCTTCCCTCCCCACTTAGCTGGATGTCTGGGTGCAAGTGTCCTGCTGCAGTTGGGTGTCAGGACTGAGGCCTTCCCTCCCCACTTAGCTGGTTGTCTGGGTGCAAGTGTCCTGCTGCAGTTGGGTGTCAGGACTGAGGCCTTCCCTCCCCACTTAGCTGGATGTCTGGGTGCAAGTGTCCTGCTGCAGTTGGGTGTCAGGACTGAGGCCTTCCCTCCCCACTTAGCTGGTTGTCTGGGTGCAAGTGTCCTGCTGCAGTTGGGTGTCAGGACTGAGGCCTTCCCTCCCCACTTAGCTGGATGTCTGGGTGCAAGTGTCCTGCTGCAGTTGGGTGTCAGGACTGAGGCCTTCCCTCCCCACTTAGCTGGATGTCTGGGTGCAAGTGTCCTGCTGCAGTTGGGTGTCAGGACTGAGGCCTTCCCTCCCCACTTAGCTGGATGTCTGGGTGCAAGTGTCCTGCTGCAGTTGGGTGTCAGGACTGAGGCCTTCCCTCCCCACTTAGCTGGATGTCTGGGTGCAAGTGTCCTGCTGCAGTTGGGTGTCAGGACTGAGGCCTTCCCTCCCCACTTAGCTGGATGTCTGGGTGCAAGTGTCCTGCTGCAGTTGGGTGTCAGGACTGAGGCCTTCCCTCCCCACTTAGCTGGATGTCTGGGTGCAAGTGTCCTGCTGCAGTTGGGTGTCAGGACTGAGGCCTTCCCTCCCCACTTAGCTGGATGTCTGGGTGCAAGTGTCCTGCTGCAGTTGGGTGTCAGGACTGAGGCCTTCCCTCCCCACTTAGCTGGATGTCTGGGAGAATGAGTGATCAGTTGCCATTGCCCCAGTACTGCGGTATCAGGATGTCAGGGTGTCTGAAAACCAGCATGCCTGGGTGCCACTCGAGAATCTAAGCGTCTGGGCGAATGACAATCTGTGAGTCTGGGGGACTGGGTGCGTCACTGTGTGCTCCTCTGTGTGGCAGCGGGAGCTGGGCGGCCCCACGCCTTTGGCGAAGGGAGAGAAAATGCCCATGTCGGAGACACGCCGCCGCCTGAGGAGGGTGATCGCTAGTCACCGCAACGACCCCCACTACTACCGCGAGTAGCTCGCTCTGACCCGGGAGCCGTCTCCTCGGCGCCTTGTAGGTAAGTCTTGGGGCGCCGGCATCCCTGGAGCCTGAGGGTGCCAGCCTGACGTGACTCCCCCTCCGTAGTGACTCGCCAACCTCCCAAGTGCCACCACTGCCCCTCCGTGGTCCTCCTGCCTTCTCCCGGGTTGCCCTGGTCCGGCCGCCATCTTGTTTGCGTGGCCGCCATTGCTGTTTGCGTGAGAATCCAGAGTGGCGTGCGTTGACTCCCTCCCGTGTTTTCAAGTGGTTTGCGTCATTACCCCTTTTTATTCTTTGTAGTCGTGAGTGAAAAGGTTTTGTCCCCCCCCCCCCCCCCCCCCCTGAAGTGACTTTTTCATCGATCTTGTGGTTATGTGGACCCTGTTTGAAAGTTGCCAAGATTCCCTCCCACCTTTTGAGTTCCTTTCATTGAGCTTCTCGTCAATCCTTGGCATCTTTTCTGAGCTTTCTCCAAATGTTGGCCTCCAAACTTTCGAACTATTTTCAGTCACTGATTTCTGCTCTTATAATACACACAAAATAACTTGCAAAAAAGTTTCATGATACTTCTCAACTCTCCACTCACAACCACCTCTTACCGATTCCCCAACGCAAGTGCTCATAATTTGTCACATCGCCAGCCAATGGATATGACAGCCTCCCCGCCCCCCTCCCCCTCCCTCGCTCGTCTTTTCTAATACATTTCGTTTCCATTTATGGATTTTTCTCTCTATTTAACAAAATCTTTCTGGAATATATCTCCGACTGGTTGCACTTCTGTGTCTGTTTTGCTGAACTCCTCGAGCAGATCTTTCCCATGTGGTGCATCCACAGAACCTTACATCTTGCGTTTCAACTATTTTCTTGTCTGCGCTCTTGGCACATGGAGACACTTTGTGCTGACATTTAACCTCCACTCCCCCACCCCCACCCCCACCCCCACCCCCGGAAATGTGGACAGCTGACGTACTTCCCCTGATTCATTTTCTTACAACGTGACTGGATGTCCAGTAGTTGGAGTCCTCATTCCTCTTAATCCCTCTCATGACTCAGCTGAGATCATTTGCTATGGCCCCGTCCTCTCCCAGTCCTGACCACGATGTCCTCGTATCCGAGCCCCGAATGTGCCCCAGCAGGGCGACCGCAGTCTATGGAATGCACTGGAATGCTTGCCTGGAGCCAGGAGACGCGAGTGGGAGTGATGTGGGGTGTTTTGTGCACTGAGACCTGCTAGACCTTGCATCGTTAGACTGTACGTAGAAGAGTTGGCTGACGAGCAGTAGAGGTTGTTTGAGAGTGGCTGGTTTGGGTTTGATACGTGGCACGGCAGCTGGAAGATACGACGACATTCCAACGCCATATTTGTGGGCAGTTTAACTCTAGCAAAGCAACAGTATTACGAGAAAATTCTCTTAGATGCTAAAAGTTTGGTGAAATAGGTTTTTTTGAAATGATAGGAGGGGAAAAAGTCTGATCCCAATTTTTTAAAAAGTTACATTTAGAATAGAGAGTACTTTTTACAGTCATGTATTAGCAGCGATTTTATTACATTTCCTTTTGAAAGTCTAAAATTGACGTAAAACTAGGAAATTCACAGATAACGTTGATTTGAACCTTTGGTTTGAAGCGATTTGATCTTTGGTTTGAACTGGAGCAGGCCCCGAAAGCACAAAGGCATTGCGGTTACTGAGGGCGGTATCGATGCGCATCCGGCTGTGTGCGAGTACAGAGTGAAACCTTAGGTGACGTCTACCAAGCACTCTTGCGCAATGTATCTAGGGAAAACTTTCTTTGTAACTAAACATACGATTCTGACAGCTAAACAATTGTTGTTTTCGTTCATAATGTTAGAAGTCATCAGCCCCAAAGAAGAAGACAACCGCTGTAAAGAAATCGCAAAGACAATTGCAGCCGTTGGTGTTCTGATATCATAAAATCAACATCAGCTTCTGTGAACGAACTGGTATGCCGAACACCTTCCTGGATGTTTCTTTACTTAGAGCAGAAGTTTTCGTTGAATTGCCTATATCAGCATGCTGGAAGTTTAGGTTTGCTTTCGATATGTTTGTATTTTTACTACTGATCACTACAAGTTTTTGCTACGTGTTCTTTCTCAATGTACAACGATACTGTGCAGCCAACACATTTTGTTGGAAATGGGTTCGTACAAGATTTTTTACACTAAATTTTCAAATGTTGGTATCACAAGTTGTGCCTATCTCACATGTGTTGTCTGTGAATGCCACCAATTCAGCATTTGGGCGATGTGCACATTGTTCTTAAAACGGCAGTTGAAAATAAAGACATCAAGTCTGCCACTTCGGGAGTTGAAAAGCAAGACTAGTGTCTTGCCCAAATGTTTGAAATATTGAAAAAATGTTTCAGGTATCATAATCCAAAGGCAGAAGTTAATGAAGCAAGGCTCATAATTGGTTAATCGCATTGTTAACACTCTGTTGCAACGAAAACGTTTCTCGTTAACTGGTAGCTTTCAGCTTTGATTACACTCAAACAGTTTTAAATATATATATATATATATATATATATATATATATATATATATATATATATATATATATATATATATATAATGTACAATGCGAATCAGTGCTGAGAAAGTGTCAATCAGATACATATCTTCATTCTTTGGAAGATTTGGTCATCGCGAACGCTTTGGTCGAGATCTCATTGAAAACGTGTTGTGACCATCTCAGCCATTTTGTGAAGACTACTGACTACTAAGGTCGCCTCTGCTGCTACGCTTCTGCCCCGTGTAGAACTGCCAGATCAGACTACTGCTGTCGTTGTTGTTGCTGCTGCCACTGCTGTTATTGCTGCTGCTACTGCTGCTGTTGCTGCTGCACGAAGACTGCTGTTTGCACGAGTCGTCTTCGGGCGCCCTCTCGTTAGCGTGGACGGGAATGGTTGCAGCCCGCCAGGCCGAAATGCATTTCAAAAAACCGCTAGAGGAACTCCACGTTGCGGAAACTATTGGGCAAAAAGAAAATAGTGCGGGGGTTTTATAGCTGCCCTTGAAGTTAGCAGTCAGTGTCTCTGGGAGAAGCGAATCAGAGTGGCGTGTTAGTTTATAAAATATTTCTTTCATTTTTTGGAAAACCTCTTTGAAAGAATCTCGTGCACACTTTGGTGCCAATTTTTTGGTTTAAGACTAAGATTTATTCATTTAAAAGTTTTAATAACGTTTCGACTTTTGTTGCGATAAACCTCTGCACCGCTGTAGTATTTGGGCGGAATGAAGTAGCTGTTGACCAGATATAGAAAACTTATCGTTTGTTGTTTTGTTGTTTGACGATTTGTTTCTGACATGTGGTGGTGATGCAAATGTATGAAAAGTGAAAGCAAGTTTGTTTTATTTCACCGGGTGGATGTACGTGAGTGCATGTAGTGTGTGGTGACGTGAACGTGATCAACGAAACTATGCCAGTAAGTATACCAATACGTGCTATCAGTTTCAAACGGATTGCCAATATGTAGTGACTGATTCAGTAATTGTCATTTTTGATAAATTATAATTGAGCCCACGCACCATCTGTAATCGTCAGTGTAACCAATTTAAGAATCCATGTAATGTCATGACTTCTTCAAACCGCACGCAGGTGCAAATGTATGGCTGGCTGCTTCACACTGCTTTTGATGGTCTGGTGATTGTCGAGACGATGCACTGCAGAGACTGCGTGAGACTGACGGCTTTCTCTTTGGGCTCCTGTTTGCAGAGGCGCCAGTAGGAAGTGAACTCCGCCAGAGCCGGTCAAGCGAGTCCCAGGCCTGACAGATCAGGCTCGTGATGCCCCGCATTTACGCAGCGCAAAGAAAAACAAGCAATCGCCAAGTGTTCAAGCAGTTCTTTATATGTACATTGTAATGATTTTTTTTTCTTGGTTCCTTGCGAGACGTCAGATGGTGGGTTTTCTTGACTATCCAGTGTTCACCGCACGAAGAATAAGATTAAGAAGGAGATGAGATGTAGACCACCCCCCTCCCCGAGTAGTCCTTATGTCTTCCAGCCGTAACTAGTCCATCGTTCCTTGCCGTCCTTCCTTAGGGCATTTAGCACCCGCTCTGGTGCAGATGGCCTCAGGCCAGGCCACCCAGCAGCCGTGCAGTGGCTCCAAGGGGACGCGAGATCAATGTACATATGTATCTACACTTCGGAAAAACGTCAGCCCTACGGCGGAACAGCTTGAGGAAGCCTCCGTGTCGAGACCATCGAGTAGGGCCATTGAGCAAGGACTAATGTCGTATCCTACGTTACAGTTGTTATGGCTGTCGTCGCCTGTTCTTTTCGCTCTCCCAAGCGCAAGCCGTGCGACGGTTTTAGTGTTCACAAGGCAAATTTGCTGGCCTGGGGTTGATTTGCTTTGTGTCTTTGCTGCTGCCATCAAGACATGTTTATGTGTATCTATAGTTTCGCCTTGCTTTTCATATGAAGTCAATCTTCACGAGTTTTGTAAAAGGCAAAAAATCCCAAATCTTGAAAGGTTCAGTTACAAAGTTGTTGCATTATGTGTATATTCACAGTACGAACAATGATTATTGCCTGTTTTTTGTCAGCTTGATGTGCATTTTTTGTGAAAAGTTTTCCTCTCCGCACCATAACTGAACACGCAGTTTTGTTGAAGATTTGAACATTGACTTCATGACATCGGTCAAATGTCCGAAGCTTCATAGTACATCCCAGTCAGGGCTAAGTCCATAGACTAGTGAGATGAAGTGGTTGAAGTGAAACTCTGATTTGACCCAGAGAGTGTAAATTGGTCAGTGATGTGATAACATGAAGTACATCCGTACGCCCGTTTCTCTCTATCATACTCTACACGGTCTGTTGTTCCAACTTGGAATTCTTGGTAAACCCTTCATAGATTCGACACTGCAGCACTGCTGTTTCTCTCTGAATAAAAATTTTGCAATTAGTAACTGTGAATCAATGCGTTGGTGTTTTATTTCTCTGTTCTTTTTTTTCTTTAATGCTGTGATCTTGTCAGCGACACAGACATCAAAGAGACAAAGTTTATCCGAGAGTAAACCTCCACAAATTGGGTGAGAGTTAGACATCCAGCTACAGTAAACAGCCAAGTAAGTGACGCACTGACTAATGGACAGACACATACACACACACGCACAAATTATACACTCACACATACACACACATACACGCACGCACACGCACGCACAGAGAGATAAAATTCACAGACAGATAGACGCACAGAAAAAGTGACTGTCATACAGACAGATAGAATGACACTGATACTTACAAGAAGACACAAAAGCGCACCTACAGTTGTGCGCGCTTGCACACACGCGCGAAGACGCACACACACACACTCGCATTTGCATGCACGTATGTACACACGCATATGAGCACGTAGAGGAAAGGCAGAAGAATTTTCAAAAACCCAAACACATGAAGAAGCTACATGTTTTGTGCTACATACACATTCAGCACATCTTAAATGTTTCAATCTTAAAAAGCATGAGTACAAGTAAGACATGTCCTGTTTATACATTTTAATCACATCTTACACACAAAAAATATACAAGAAAAGTTTTGAAAAAAGTTTTAAAAACATTTTCACCAAGATGGTCAAACTGCTTTTCACTGTTACCATGATCTTTTTTTCAACAATTGTTGAACACGCAAAACTTTACCTGGCGATCCCAGTGGCCGAGGAAAAGCGGCATGATTTGTAGGAGAAGAGATGTACAAGGAAAAAATATCCTGGCTAGTCCAAATGAATAGACACCAGTTGTCCATGAAAATCACAATTTTTACATGTAGGGCAAACAGCATACAAAAGGTTTTGATTTTGGTCATTTATCACATTACAAGAGGCATCGTGAATAGAAGACATGGCTCTTGTGGCTGCCTCATCACACTGAACAGCCCCGACAACGTGGACAAGTGTGGAAAGTGACTGTTACAGGAGGCATGGTGATCCGAGTTGGCAAACGTCTTAGGCAAAATATAGTGCATTGATTAAACGTGGGTGTTTTCAGTGCGTTCAGATGTGTGCATATATTTTTACATATCACATACAAGGTTATGTCATACCGGATATGAATAAAAGATAGTTTTGATCAAATATCAAGCACATCACAAATGTATTCTACCTCTGCATTCTCAATAAAAAGGATATCCTCATTTCTGGGCAAAACTAACTAGTGTTATAGTTCTGAAAACTTGACTTGATGAACTCTGATTCACAAGGACTAGTATGCTTAGTTAGAGTTATTTTTTAAAACTCTGACTTACGAAAAAATTGTGTCCTGCAGCATTTTGACAATTACGTGAGCTGATATAGAAATCGTCATCGTTTCATCAAGACTGAAAAATAAAGATGAAAACAATAAACAAATGTTCAATAAAGAAATAGATACCTGACCAAATATGAAGAACACTGTCAATGGCATTAGACATCAATATATCACAGTTTTAGAGACAATGTTGCACAAACAATTGCATAAATACACGATTACTCTATGACTTTGATGCCTTGTGTCTTCTAGAGATACCCATGTGGGTTGGGGGTTAGGACTGACCCCATGTGGGTTGGGGGTTAGAACTGACCCCATGTGGGTTGGGGGTCAGGACTGACCCACTGCCTCTCCCTACGCGGTCAGTGAAAGGCTAATAGCTCGGGACACAGTGCCTTGACTTGGTCTTACTCGTAAGCAGTTCCAGTGTTATCGTAATCAATGGTCTTATGTAGCCTACAAAAGGTGACAGACCGTAATAACTCTCTCATTCATCAATTCGTCTCAGAGCAATAACGTGTGTCTCAAAGTAACGACAACACTCTCCTTTGGCAATGTTTGCTCGTTCATACGCGTATTTTAATGCAAAACCTTTTACCCATTGACAATATGCCACCATGGTTCCGGTATTTTCCTTCACCTTTTTCCCTTTCGTGTAAATACATGTCTAGCCCTTTCTAACATGCGTCGTATTCATTTGCTAATCACAGTGCCGACTCTGTATGTGTGTGTGTGATGGAAACAGCAAATTCTATGACAGCTGCGATAAAGACGTGATGTATTGTATCACACTGCATTGTATTTATTGTAACACAATACTCCTCTACATATATGGTAAAGACATGTCTAAACTCCATTTGCAGACTATGATAGACGATCAATGAATCTTCAACGTTTTCGTATTAATCTATTTCCCCACACTTTCTCTCATTTCGCTGGTCCATTCAGTCCAGTGATGGTTTCAGATAAGCTAAGCAGCTGATAACCACCATGACTACAAAAGAAAACATGCATAACCTTCGCTACCACGAAGCGTGCAATGTTGTACCGCTCTGAAATGGCAGGTACCGCTCACACTGAACAACACTGTGTGCGCTGTAGAAAAAGAAGGATGGTAGCAAAGTTTAGTAATAAAATTACGTTCTCGCGCAACTTCAAGAATATGTCCACTTCGAAAAATATTGACAGAATCTCCGCCATTTATCTTCTTTCGACCTGGGCGAAGAGTGCGGCAAATGCGCATCTTGTCGAACGAATGAATGAAATCACGACATGTATTGATACATATACAGGTACATGCAGTGTATTTTTGTAAATATATCCAGGCATAACCGTCCACAAAGCTCGAGTATACCTTCTGACACCAATTCTTGCAGAATACAGTCTTCATAGTCAAGAAGATTTAATTCAGCTCATTGTGACAGCTGGAGAAGACACAGACGTCAGATCAGAAGAGGTACTCGCTGGATGAGCAGTCAGTCATGGGTCAACAGCAATGGACAAAGTAAGTGGTCTCTGACAACCGACAGAGAATAGCTGACAGCTCGGGGCTTCTTGATCCGCTGTTGTGTCCCTGTCGTGCAGATCAGCAGTCGAGGAGGCTAGAGAATTACTGTAGATGTGGAATTTCAACCAGGCTTTGCTTCCATGCACGCACACAAATGCAGGTGTTTCTGCTCCTCCGGGAGATGGCTGCCTGCCTCTCTGTCCTGTTCCCCTCCCCCACTCTGGCTCCCTGCTTTGTCCCATGACCCAAACTTTTCCACCTCTCGACTTAGTCCTGCACTAGCAAACGGCTGCTCTTCAATCTAGTCTTTTCCATATAACCCTGCTGCCGATACTGTTTTGTTCCCATCCGCCCACCCACCCACACGTATCCATCCCCTGTCCGGGTTGAGCTGGAGGAGGTCAGTGACTTTCCCCCTGGCATTCCACATCTTGGTGCTGCCCCGTGTTCTGTGTAGTTTTCTACCCTGCCCTGCCACCCAAGTGCCTCGCCCCTCTACCCTGCCCTGCCACCCAAATGTCCCGTCCCTCTACCCTGCCCTGCCACCCAAGTGTCCCGCCCCTCTACCCTGCCCCGCCACCCAAGTGTCCCGCCCCTCTACCCTGCCCTGCCACCCAAGTGTCCCGCCCCTCTACCCTGCCCTGCCACCCAAGTGTCCCGCCCCTCTACCCTGCCCTGCCACCCAAGTGTCCCGCCCCTCTACCTTGCCCTGCCACCCAAGTGTCCCGCCCCTCTACCCTGCCCTGCCACCCAAGTGTCCCGCCCCTCTACCTTGCCCTGCCACTCAAGTGTCCCGCCCCTCTACCCTGCCCTGCCACCCAAGAGTCCCGCCCCTCTACTTTGCCCTGTCTCAGCAAACTGCTGCCCATACTACGCCCAACCTGGCACTATGCAAGCCCCCCAATCCCATCCCATTTCAGATCTGTCCCAAAAGGTGGCCAGCACCCAATTAGTTTTGTATCGAACATTCATGAACAGCACCCTTTTTTCTATAGGCCCTCTCTCCCGATTCAGCCCCATCAACAGTAGGAGCTCCCTCATAACTTTTTCCAGGCTAGCCACTCTGCAGTTCTTCTTACTTCCTACCAGACAGTTATAGAGCACTTCCCCGCCCCTCCCCTCATCTCCACTCCCCCATCCCCAATTCCTCCCCTGTGACCCCAGCCCGCTCTAGTCTGCCCTGCTCTACTGCCTCTTCCTTTGGGAAACTCCTCTGTTTTTCCTGTCTTTCTTAATGGCCCCATAGCACTTCTCCATGCAGCGCGGCCTGAGGAGGTCCAGGAGGATGAAGAAGGCAAAGAAGCAGACGAGGAAGACGATGCCTACGGCCCCCAGTCCCGTGGCCAGGGGCCTGTTGTCGGGCTCGCTCTGCAGTCGCCGTCTGGTGGCCGACAGCTCGGACCTGGAAAGACACGTCACAGAGGTCAAGGTCGGCTGTGAACACATCAAATGCGTCAGTGAGGTCAAAAACAGTATGGAATACGCCGAAAGGACTTCGGAGCATGCGTCACAGCGGTCAGGGACAGCTCTCAATACGTTACCAAGACAACGGAAAATGTGTCACAGTTGTCAGGGACAGCTCTCAATACGTTACAAAGACAACGGAAAATGTGTCACAGTTGTCAGGGACAGCTCTCAATACGTTACCAAGACAACGGAAAATGTGTCACAGTTGTCAGGGACAGCTCTCAATACGTTACCAAGACAACGGAAAATGTGTCACAGTTGTCAGGAACATCACTAAAGATGTCACAAGAACACTAGTGAATGCGTCGCAAAGGTCAAGCACAGCAATACACATAGCATACGTCATCATAGTATGCAATACAAAGGTCACGGACCACACTGAATGTGCCATAGGAACTTTGATGAATGACTCACCAAGTTCAAGGACAATACTGATCATGCCAAAAGGGCGCCGGAAAAGCGCTACAGGGTCAAGGACGTCACTGAACATGCCAAAGGACTTTGGAAAATGCCTCCACAGATGTCAAGAAGAGCCAAGGTGGAGAACAAATGTCCCCAAACGTATTTGAAGAAAGCCGGGGTCCAGGGGCAACGCCTTGTATGGGGTCCGGGGTGGGGGTGGTGAAGCCCCCAGGCGGAAAACGATTTTGAGCATTGTTGAAGACCCCCTTGTGTTTTCTAATGAAAGGTAAATTACCATACAGCATGAGCTATCCAGCTCTGCCTAAGCGTGAAACGCAGAGTTACAAGAGATGAAAATAGTTTGTAACGCAATTGTTGTTGGCTATGATTTTTTTCTTTCTTGGAAAGACGGTATGTTCCCTTCGAAAATTTACAGTTTTTCTCGGAAACTAGCGGGTTTTCGGTTTATTCTGCAGCCTGACAACATCGATATTTTCCTGAGAACGTTCAGGATAACGTCATTAAGGTCAAGGACACCGCCAATCACGTCATAAGGACCTTGTGAATGTGTAACAGAGATCAGGGACACTATATATATATATATATATATATATATATATATATATATATATATATATATATGTCATAACGACTTTGTGAACGTGTTACAAAAGTCAAGGACAGCACTAAAACGTCATAAGGATCTATTGAACGCGTTACAGAAGTCAATGACACCATTAAAACCTTGAGAACACGTTATATTACAGTGGTCAAGGACATCATAAACGATGTCGTAAGGAAATTGAGGAAGGTTATTGAGGTCATTGAAGTCGAATTATAAGGACATACATGTAGAATGTTGCGTCGCAGAGGTCAAAAACAGCACTGAACACGTCATAAGAGCGTCGGTGAGTGCACTGCTGAGATCAAGAATGACACTGAACACTTCATGACGTCACTGGAAATACGTCACAAGACGTCATGGACAACGCTGATCACGTCTGTGAGCCCAGGGGAGAAGATGCCAGATCAGGGAATAGCACTGTTTCCACAAGACGTAGAAGAACAGGTTCTAGGAAGTCATGGATATCACTCAATAATTCATACACGCCTGAGGATATGCGTGGCGGAGTACGACAGACAGCATGAAAGAACTACCGAAGCAAGCCCCAACAGCGCTGCGGCCAGGGGTTCCAGCTGATCGAGCGGGTCAGACTGTTGGTTTTCCTACAGAAGACATGTGAAGCGTTGAGAACATCTCATGAATCTAAAATGGATACGTCACAGAGTTGCGAAGACCACTAAATATGTAACCGCAAAATGTAGTTTAATATAGCGACTTACCACCCACATCTAGGTCTTTACCCCCTGATCACCGGACCGCTTGATTAATCCTTAACTAACAGCTGACGCTAGACTCACTAACAGATAGATAAGATGCACACAGTCAGGAACCAGTATTGACTCTACTGCCTGGGAGGATTTCGACCTCATGCTCACGCACGGCCGCAAACAAGGGTTAACCGCACCACATGTATAGTGCGTCTTGGCTGCTCTCGTGAGTGCCTGGTTTTATATCTGGGTGAGGAGTTATGTACCCTGTTCAGGAGCACAACTCTAGCATCCACGAAGATCCGAACACTGCACACAATAGTTGCAAGCGACTGCAGGTCAAGCTCTAACGTCTCGGCCACAGAGACTTCACATGCCACAAGTGTTTGTGTGGACACCATACAGAATTCAAGGACGAAAAGGCAGAGATGATAAATGCATGTGGAACACTCCCTGTCTGTCCATGTGAGATTGTGAAGACATTGTAATGATGGCGGGAGGCATCAACCCAGCAGACTGGGAAACGGTGGCCGCTGACCGCAACAGCTGGAGACACGCCGTCAAGACTGGCATCCAGGCCAGCGAGAGGAGGAGACGGGAGCAGTGGGAGGAGAGGAGAGAACGCAGACGACAGAGGATAGCGTCGGCATCTACAGAGCCACGCCAAGACTTCACTTGCGACAAGTGCAACAGAGCATGCGGCTCATGGATCGGGCTCTACAGCCACAGAGTACGCTGCCGCTCAACCCCGGACTGACCAAACCTGGCGCACACTCCATAGTCTCACGAGACTGACGGATGCCAACACACAAAACACACAACATGTAATGATGGAGTTGATGGAAACAATACACAGGTCAACAAGAAAGGAGCGTCTTCAAGATATGAACATGCTTGCAAATATAGATAATGATAGATTTGACACATATCTTCATGTTGACTGAATGATAGTCGTTCACCTGGTCTTGACTGAGCAGGACATGGCCGATTCCATTACTACAGAATGGGACTCATGAGCCACTTAAAAGAATTTTTCGTTTTCAGCACACAGACAGTTGTGTACTTTTCGTCGTTCAGACGTTGATCAATCACTACCATATTTCAAACA
>JAWQFJ010003096.1:226736-229236 GCA_034096865.1 Theodoxus fluviatilis
TGGATTACTCCCCGGGGGAATGGTTTCGGTGCTGGCACCTGACTGTGTGCGTGCCATCTGTCTATTACCTTGTTTGTCATCTGGTGCCCATGAAGGATTGATCGAGCGTCCCAGTAATCAGGGAGTAAAGAATAAAGCGGCTTGACACCCAGACGTGGTTGATAAGCCACTATATAAAATCCCACCTCGCAACTGTTACCTTTATTTTTGCACACGATTCCAAAATCAGTCATCACGTGATCATTGCTGTTTACTTACAGGAAGGGAAGAACTCAGTCGTGCCCATGCTTGAGCTGATGCTGAGGTCAGAGGTCAGGGCAAAATCGAAGCTGCTCGAGGGCGTCATGACTTCAATAGTCGAAGAATTACGTATGGGCAACTCTGCAATTTTCTCAGTGACTGTTGAAGAAGAAGAAAAAATGAATGAATGAATGAATGAATGAATGAATGAATGAACGGATGGATATATGGATAGATGAATGAATGAATGGAGTGCTACGGCCGATCAGGCCATGAATGCTACGTAAGACAATTGTCCACAAAACTCACTGGATCTAGTGAGAGTAGAGCAAGTCGTCTTGATTTACCTATTTATTTATTCATTCACTCATCCATCCATCCATCCATCCATCCATCCATCCTTGGCATGTTTATGTAACCGTGTTCTGCTGTTTTGAAATAAAACGTAATTTCGCAAATGGCCCCTTGGTATTTGAAAATATCGAAGAAATGTTTAAAAAAAGAGAAAAACGTATAAGAGTGAAATAAAGATATATGCAGGGTTTGCATACTATTTTGATGACAGGCTAATAAGCCATAAAAGTCCCTCCCTCCCTCCCTCCCCCCCCTCCCCCCCTCCCTCCTTCCTTCCCTCCCTCCCTCCCTCCCTCCCTCCCTCCCTCCCTCCCTCCCTCCCTCCCTCCCTCCCTCCCTCCCTCCCTCCCTCCCTCCCTCCCTCCCTCCCTCCCTCCCTCCCTCCCTCCCTCCCTCCCTCCTCCCCTCCCTCCTCCCCCCCCTCCCTCCCTCGCTCCCTCCCTCGCTCCCTCCATCCCTCCCTCCCTCCCTCCCTCCTCTCCCTCCCTTCTCCCTCCCTTCTCCCTCCCTCCCTCCCTCCCTCCCTCCCTCCCTCCCTCCCTCCCTCCCTCCCTCCCTCCCTTCTCCCTCCCTCCCTCCCTCCCTCCCTCCCTCCCTCCCTCCCTCCCTCCTCCCCTCCCTCCTCCCCTCCCTCCCTCCCTCGCTCCCTCCCTCGCTCCCTCCATCCCTCCCCTCCCTCCCTCCCTCCCTCCCTCCCTCCCTCCCTCCCTCCCTCCCTCCCTCCCTCCCTCCCTCCCTCCCTCCCTCCCTTCTCCCTCCCTCCCTCCCTCCCTCCCTCCCTCCCTCCCTCCCTCCCTCCCTCCCTTCTCCCTCCCTCCCTCCCTCCCTCCCTCCCTCCCTCCCTCCCTCCCTCCCTCCCTCCCTCCCTCCCTCCTCCCTCCCTCCCTCCCTCCCTCCTAATGGGGACTCCAAGGGGTAGACTTTCCACTCACCGTTGAAGCAGTTCTTGATGAAGAGACTGCCGTTGCTGGGACTGCTGAAGCCACAGGTGAACGGTCTTCCCACGCTCGAGTTGAAGATCAGCATACACTCCTGCAGTGCCACCTGGTGTTCATAGGCCACGCAAGGGAGGCCACTCAGCGTCTCAGTGTCACACAATACTCGGCAGGAGGAGCTGTCTACAAAACTGAGAGTGCGTGTCTGATTGGTTGAAACCTGGCAAGCGGTGTTTTCTTGCACGTTGTACTGGCATCGTCCTGAAATGAACACAGTCAATGGGTGGAAATATGTTTTGCACGAGAGTGTTGAGTCTGAACAAAAACACCGAGCATGTAAAGTCAAGCTTGCTTTGCAGAGTTTTGTCTGAATTTAGAATTTCCCCCCACTAAAAGTTGTAAAGAAATGATTTTTTGATTGAGCATATGCTGTTAAAGTATGTACGATAAAAATGATAATGATAACCATGATGTATCTTGTTTTACATTTGAATCATTTACATTTCGATACTTTTATCGAGATATGACTTCTCGCGACCTTCTGGTCCCAAATCTCTCCCCCTCTCTCTCTTTCTGTTTTTCTCTCAATCTCTCTTTCTCCTTTCTTTCTCTCTCTCTCTCACTCACTGTTTCTCTCTCTCTCTTTCTCTCTTTCTCTCTCTCTCTCTTTCTTTCTCTCTCTTTCTTTCTCTCTCTCTCTCTTTCTCCCACACACACGCGCGCTCGCGCACGCACGCACGCACGCGCGCACACACACACACACACACACACACACACACACTTCTACCACACTTACACACAGTGAGGACCCATAACTTTTCTATGCAAAGCTGGGCTGCTTTCCAAGTCGTACTTTTACCGGAAGCTAAGCGCAGCAGTGAGGGCTGACCGTTCCACAAAGGGGAAAAGGCGTGCGGAGCAGGACGGAAGCCAGTAGGACTCACCGCAATCTTTCTGACACAGGAAGGACG
>JAWQFJ010003096.1:236736-244236 GCA_034096865.1 Theodoxus fluviatilis
ACTACTACTACTACTACTACTACTACTACTACTACTACTACTACTACTACTACTACTACTACTACTACTACTACTGCTACTGCTGCTGCTGCTGCTACTACTACTACTACTACTACTACTACTGATGCTACTACTGCTACTGCTACCACTACCACTAGTATCACCACCACTCTCACTCCTCCTCCCGATTTTCTACTCCCTACCTGAGTGGCAGGTGCTGTTGAGCTGGCTATAACACTGCTCCTCGTCACCTCCACAGAGCGGATCGCCGGTGGAAGGGAGAGAACTCTGCAGGAGCATGCTAACTGAGGCCTGAAAGCATGTGAGGTTGTCTGCCCTTGCCTCCTGGCAGAGGGCGCTACAGCTGGGGGTGTCCACGACAAAGATGGCGTCGGTGGAGTTGCCCTGGCAGCTGCCATTAGCGTTGATGACATCACAATGGCCTGTAAACAAACGAGGTGCTGTGATGGTCCCTTCCACACCAGACAATTGGAGCTTTCCTTTTGACGGCTGTGCTGAGAGAGAGAGAGAGAGAGAGAGAGAGAGAGAGAGAGAGAGAGAGAGAGAGAGAGAGAGAGAGAGTTTTAAAAAATCAAATAATGATAACAAAGGCAGCGAGACAATGTAGCAGTCTGACTCTCTCTCTCTCTCTCTCTCCCTTTCTCTCTCTCTCTCTCTCTCTCTCTCTCTCTCTCTCTCTCTCTCTCTCTCCCTTTCTCTCTCTCTCTCTCTCTCTCTCTGCCTCTCTCTCTCTCTCTCTGTCTCTGTCTCTGTCTCTCTCTCTCTCTCTCTCTCTCTGTCTCTCTCTCTCTCTCTTCTCTCTCTCTCTCTCTCTCTCTCTCTCTCTCTCTCTCTCTCTCTCTCTCTCTCTCTCTCTGTCTCAGTTTACATATATAAGGTCACAATGACATACAAGTAAAATGTTCACATATGTAAAGTCACAATTACTTACTTATGAAGTGTTCCCATATGTAGGGTCACAATGATGTGCCTTTGAAATGTAAGGTCACAATGACGTACCAATGAAATATTCACATTCGTAAGGTCACAATGACTTACCATTGAAATGTTCACACATATAAGGTTACAATGACGTACCAATGACATGTTCACATATGTAAGGTCACAATGACGTGCCAATGAAATGTTCACATATGTAAGGTCACAATGACGTACCAATGAAACGTTCACATATGTAAGGTCACAATGACGTACCAATGAAATGTTCACATAGGTAAGGTCACAATGACGTACCAATGAAATGTTCACATATGTAAGGTCACAATGACGTGCCAATGAAATGTTCACATATGTAAGGTCACAATGACGTGCCAATGAAATGTTCACATATGTAAGGTCACAATGACGTACCAATGAAATGTTCACATATGTAAGGTCCAGCGGTCGCGCACAAATACTTGGCCCATTGATTGGTTCCAGCGATGAGTGCATAGCAGACGGAGGACAACTGATTCGTTGTTGTGTAGGCAAAAGAACTTAACAGGCTTGAAAAATTCCATGTGTGGTCGAGAGGGGAGCAGTCCTCCCACAGCGTTTGATTGGCTGCCCCGCATCCACTCCGAGCGCTTGCGACATGCAAACCAAACCAGAACGCGGACTCGTAGCTGAAACAAAACAAGGACAGAGGTCCAGCTCAGAGAAGATAGAACGCGATTTCAGACACATCATTTTAGGATGCCTTGAATAACCACAGCTTTATCATGACAAAGCATAAGGATCCTCTTGAGACAGAACACCACACTGGGATATGTGGCATAGATACAAACATGATGAGCTGACACTCTCACGAAACATCTTTCCATCCCCACCATTAGAAAGTACCCGTCATTGATAATGTAATAAACGGTTCTGCACGAGTTTAGACACCTGTTCCAGGTCACCATGTCATTTTTTATTATAAGAAATAGATGTAATCAACTTGTACAAGGCGACATGCCAAAGGCAAAATTAACAGGCACAAGTGCAGGGTTTACGTCAGCGTTTTCTTAACCGAAGGGCTGGCTGCAGCAAACGGGCACAGAACGACACGACACGACACGACATGAAACGACACGACACGACACGACACGACACAACACGACATGACAAGACACGACACGACACGGCACGACATGAAACGACACGACACGACACGACACGACACGACAAGACACGACAAGACACGACACGACACGACACGACACGACAAGACAAGACAAGACACGACACGACACGACACGACACGACACGACACGACACGACACGACATGACACGACACGACATGACACAACATGTCACGACACGACACGACACGACATGACACGACACGACACGACACAACGCGACACGACACGACACGACAAGACAAGACACAAGACACGACACGACACGACAAGACAAGACAAGACACGACAAGACACGACACGACACGACAAGACAAGACACGACACGACACGACACGACACGACACGACACGACACGACACGACAAGACACGACAAGACACGACAAGACACGACACGACACGACACGACACGACACGACAAGACACGACACGACACGACAAGACACGACACGACACGACACGACACGACACGACAAGACACGACAAGACACGACACGACACGACACGACACGACACGACACGACACGACACGACACGACACGACACGACACGACACGACACACGACACGACACGACACGACACGACACGACACGACACGACACGACACGACACGACACGACACGACACGACACGACACGACAAGACAAACGACACGACACGACACGACACGACACGACACGACAGACACACACGGCAGACACACGACACGACACGACACGACACGACACGACACGACACGACAAGACAAGACAAGACACAACGCGACACGACACGACACGACACGACAAGACACGACACGACACGACAAGACACGACACGACGCGACACGACACGACACGACAAGACAAGACAAGACAAGACACGACAAGACAAGACACAACGCGACACGACACGACATGACACGACACAACATGACACGACACGACACGACATGACACAACATGACACGACACGACACGACATGACACGACATGACACGACACGACACGACAAGACAAGACAAGACAAGACAAGACAAGACAAGACACGACAAGACAAGACACAACGCGACACGACATGACAAGACATGACACGACACGACACGACACGACACGACACGACACGACATGACACGACATGACACGACACGACACGACACGACACGACACGACACGACACGACAAGACAAGACAAGACAAGACAAGACAAGACAAGACAAGACAAGACAAGACACGACAAGACAAGACACAACGCGACACGACACGACAAGACAAGACAAGACAAGACACGACAGGACAAGACACAACGCGACACGACACGACACGACACGATGAGACAAGACACAACGCGACATGACACGACACAACATGACACAACATGACACGACACGACACGACATGACACGACACGACATGACACAACACGACACGACACGACACAACATGACACGACATGACACAACATGACACGACACGACACGACATGACACAACATGACACGACACGACACAACATGACACGACATGACACAACATGACACAACATGACATGACACGACACGACACGACACGACACGACACGACATGATACGACACAACATGACACGCCACGCCACGACATGACACAACATGACACGACATGACATAGAATGACACAACATGACACGACACGACACAACATGACACGACACGAAACGACATGACATAGCATGACACAACACGACACGTCACGACGCGACACGACAAGACGCAACACGACACGAACATGACAAGACACGATGACACGACACGCAAAGACACGACGCAACATGACACGACACGACATGACACAACATGACACAACACGACACGTCAGGACACGACACAACATGACACAACGCGACACGACACGTCAGGACACGACACAACATGACACAACATGACACAACACGACATGACACAACACAACATGACACGACACGACACGACATGATACAACATGACACAGCACGACATGACACGACATGACACGACACAACACGACATGACACAACATGACACAGCACGACACGACATGACACTACACAGCACGACACGACACGACATGACATGACACACCATGACACGACACGACATGACATGACACAACATGACACAACACGACACGTCACGACACGACACAGTATGACACAACATGACACGACACGACACGACATGACACAACATGACACGATATGACACGACACGACAAGACACAACACGACATAACACGACACGACAAGACGCGACACGACACGAACATGACACGACACGATATGAACATGAACATGACACTACACGACACGACACGACACGACACGACACGACACGACACTACACGACACGACACGACACGACACGACACTACACGACACGACACGACACGACACGACACGACACGACACGACACGACACGACACGACACGACACGACAGGACACGACACATCTGCTCGCACTGCCCCACGTGCAACAAGCCCATACAACACAGGGGAAGAGCCTACGAGATACAGTGTCTATGATGTTCGGGGAGCTGACATGGGGGGGTCTGTGTGATCTTCCATCGGAATCTAATTGAAATATCTATTTTGAAAAGTTCTGTTTTTACAATACACACATCACACTCCCCCAGCGTTGACCTTCCCTGGATGCCGATGAAAATGGCGGCTAAGAAGGGTCAAAGGTAAAGGTGTGGTTTTCTATAGCGACTCATCACGCACGTCTGAGTCTCAAAACGCAACGCCCGGAAATGACTTGAGGACTATCAATGCCATGATGCCGTTGGCCGGCTAATTGGCTGCCTGTCTGGTTGGCCGGCTAATTGGCTGCCTGTCTGGTTGGCCGGCTAATTGGCTGCCTGTCTGGTTGGCCGGCTAATTGGCTGCCTGTCTGGTTGGCCGGCTAATTGGCTGCCTGTCTGGTTGGCCGGCTAATTGGCTGCCTGTCTGGTTGACTGGCTAATTGGCATGAACATTCCGAAAAGACACACAATTTTGATATGAAAACGCTGTCATATTAGTAGGTTAGCATGAAAGGCAAGGCGCGAGGATACAGCGGATCCTATTTATAGGCAACCATACGACATCGAATTAAGTGATATCTCTTGACCAATCGACAGCCGGCTACGCACGATATTGAAACACATGTATTGTTTCCAGAAGAAAAGCAAGATTATTAAGAAAAGACTAAATGTACAAGACGCAGCATTTTTCATTCCTAAATGGAATTTTTAGTTGTGACAGACTGCCACACTTACTGTCATCTTGAGAATATAACCCGACACTTACTCTAGAGATGACTGCAAGATGAAGAGACTCGGTTCGCTTTTGTGGGCTAGAAGGAAAAATTCCCACTCCTCCTCGTTCTTGAATGTTGCTAGGCGACCACCACTTTGTTTGCACGCCGTGCTGGCCTCTGTCCAGGTCCTGTTATCTGTGTATATGACCAGGCGCTTGGAAGGGTAGAGTGCACCTGGAAGGCAAGATAGCAGTGAAGGATCCCTAGGTGAGCCAAGAAGGGAACTACGGAACCCGTGTATCACGAAGGTCTAGCAACACCCTTGATCATGAAAATGCAAAGTTATGCTGTTCCGCGCTTTGTCTATTATGTAATATGTTTCTTTTCGTTTTTGAAAACGATTAATAATTGCATCTTGAACTTGGATGCCAAACAAGAACTCAACGAAGCAAAACTTGGCATGAGATACGTTTTTCTTGATGAAAGGATTAAGCATACAGATTTCACAGGTGTCAAGAAACACGAATCACGTTCAAAAACATCGCGTGTTTTGTTCCTTCGCCACACTACCACGTTACTCTTTCCTCAATTTGCAGATGTGCGGGGCAGCAAGTTGAACAAGTTATCAAGATAATACATTCAAAAAGACTTTGCAGACAATTTAATTTATCCGTGCAAGAGACAGGTTGGTCATCTACTGAACACGTCGTTGTTTCAAATGAAAAGACTTCCCTTAGCATTGAGGGTGGCTACAGATATGACCACGCCCCGACAATGCGACTTGTCAGCGCTCCTTCAAAGACACAAGTCGAATCATTGCTAAGGGTGGGGAGGGCGAAGGTAATCTATTCCACTGCTGACATTTACTGCTGTCTGTACACATTGAAGGCTTCAGGTACCCTTTTGCGACAGCCGGGAGAAGTAACCGTGTGTGATGATGCAGTTGGTCACATATTGTACATGTAGCTGTACGTCCAAGGGCACCTGGTGTGACAGACCCTGCCTTCCGTTGCACTCTGCTTCATCCTTGCTATCGTAGCAAATCAATCCCGGCATTCCTGCAGTGACCTCTCACCCAGTGGCCAAGGTCAACTTTCTGTCAAGGTTGAACAGCAGCTGGAGCATCTCAGAAGGCATTCTAACTGCTTCACACTTGTGTGCGTCACTTGCTGTGCCTAGCAACAATAAAAATACAGCGTCCGTAGTCGCATTTGATTGGCTCGTACTAACCGCCGAATTCAGTGGAAGTCACTCCACGGACTTGCAAGGTAAACACGCTTCGAGCCAAGTAGTTTACAGTTATGGAAGTGGCACACTTGCCGATTGCTTGTCAAATGTCGAAGAAATTCATATTTTAGTCCTCTCATCGGGCTACGCGTCGTGGTTTGGTATCTGTAGTGAACGTCGGCATTCATACTCACGCCTGTAACAAAGTAGCATGCAACACACATTTTGGGATTTCCCTTGACCTTCTTTTACGACTGGTGATGGTTACCTCCCTTCTATTATCAAAGATTATACACCCTAATAGTTTTATCAAGTCGTCTCTTAGATAGTGAAGGATAAATTTGAATGTGAAATCATTTTAAGAATTATTGTATTCGAAGAAGACCTCCAAACCCCTCTACTTTTAATGATAATGTGGTTTTTAAGTTATGAAAAAACCCAAACCAATCAAAACTCCTCAACCTGCTACACTTCGTGGCAGAGATAGAGCAGAGTAGAACGGAACGTAGGGACAGTCCACACATTGAAAATCGAACTGTCATGAGCGTAGCGGTCGGTTGTTGCATGTGGTTGCCGTGACAATGGTTTCATTTATTTGATGAGTTGATGGTTTGTTTTCGCGTGGAATGCAAGTTTTATGTGCTGCGTGAGAAGAATAACATTTATGACTTGGCAAGGGCTCAGGACTTCCCATCACCTCATGCGGAAGAATAGCTTGGTCGTTGTGCTGTCTGGGAGTCGAGCTTATTTTATTTAGCGATGGTTTGTGAGCAATGGCCTTGGTGGCTTTGCAAACTGTGAAGATCCGTGGTGTTTGCAAACAGTCTGATTAAATAGCTGGCGTTGCAAGTTTTGAAATAACTGCTGTGTTTGCAGTCTGTTGAAGTTCCGCAGTGTTTGCAAACGGAGTGCTTAAA
>JAWQFJ010003096.1:249236-251867 GCA_034096865.1 Theodoxus fluviatilis
CTTGGTGGAGGCATGATGGACACTACATCATATATTCTATATTGGATCCATGGTGGAGGCATGGTGGACACTACATCATATATTCTATATTGGATCCATGGTGGAGGCATTGATGGACACTACATCTATATTCTAATTGGTTCCTTGGTGGAGGCATGATGGACACTACATCATATATTCTATATTGGATCCAGGGTGGAGGCATGATGGACACTACATCATATATTCTATATTGGATCCATGGTGGAGGCAATGGTGGACACTACATCATATATTCTATATTGGATCCATGGTGGAGGCATGTATGGACACTACATCATATATTCTATATTGGATCCATGGTGAGGCAGTGATGGACACTACATCATATATTCTATATTGGGATCCATGGTGGAGGCATGATGGACACTACATCATATAGTCTATATTGGATCCATGGTGGAGGCATGATGGACACTACATCATATAGTTCTATATTGGATCCATGGTGGAGGCATGATGGACACTACATCATATATTCTATATTGAGGATCCATGGTGGAGGCGATGTTGGTGGGACGTTGGGCGGACACTACATCATATATTCTATATTGGATCCTTGGTGGAGGCAATGGACACTACATCATATATTCTATATTGGATCCATGTCTGCACCATGGACTTTACATCATATATTCTATATTGGATCCATGGTGGAGGCATGGTGGACACTACATCATATATTCTATAATTGGATCCATGGTGGAGGCATGATGGACACTACATCATATATTCACTATATTGATCCATGGTGGAGGCATGATGGACACTACATCATATATTCTATATTGGATCCTTGGTGGAGGATGATGGACACTACATCATATATTCTATATTGGATCCATGGTGGAGGTTTGCGCTCTCAGAGTGCTTTTCAGCCCATGCTTCATTGTACGCCCACAAGCCTAGCAAAAAATGTGGAATAGTATTCCAGTTTTTAAGGTAGTTTTTTTCTCTCTTAAAATGACGTTATTTGGGTTATGCAAGTGTTTAGTTTAGCACATCTCACCCATTTTTCATCCGATCTACATGATTTTTCTCCATTACAAAGCTTAATGACTGCCTGAGGTGGCGAGAGGTCACGTGTCGTCGCTCTCGGACGTTGACGGCGTTTTTGCAAATCCAGTACGTTTTACTCGAGCGGCAAATAACGGGATGTCGTCTGCTTATTTCTACATACCTCTAACTTTTCTTCTGGAATGCGTTTAAGTTTGCTCATTAGTTATAGATGGTTTTGTTTTTCAAAGCAGACTCGCAAAAGATCGGTGTAAGAGGTTAGAGGAAAATCTGAATTTGGCCATTCCTTACAAGTAGTTACACGGCTGGCGTCAGACAGCGGCAACATGTATCTATCCGATGCCGCAATGCAATCAACACTTGTTTTCTGACCAAGAGTGGCATGCACAGAGGGAAAAACCAATTAAGAAATGACCGCATCTTTTCCAAGAACGGAATTATGTGCTTTGGATCGACCTGTTGGATAGCGACCCGAGTAATTGGACGTCGTGGTTCACCCTCTGTTGTGGTGTTCTCTCATGCCAGCAACCTTATCACTATGAAATTTACTGGTGTCTACAGTCCATGAAATAAACAGCAGCATCGATGCAATTGATATTAGGTTTAAGGGCATGAAAAGGCAATAACAGGCCAAACGATTGTATTAACACACTGCGGTCCCCCAAATCTGGTTCTTCACACAGCGAATGGACGAGGGGTAAAAAGCGTGAAGCAAATGCGGATTCCCATGACTATGGAGATCCAATCCAAATCATCCGAAAGGCATTCCGGGTCTTTTATCAATGTGATATTGTAATCATATGCGACGACGAATCAGTGAGTTATTAGTAATAAATCCGTTTTCAAAACCAGACACATATCTGCCGTTTTGTCCCAATTTTGGTACCGACCCTGCATGACCACAGCGATCACTTGAATTGTGGTGCCGGAAACGCCCCTGGGATTGTCTTGGACAGCTTGGAAGACATAACAACAGTCTGGGAAATATGCCTCAGGTTAAAAGTTTGTGACAGTTGCCAGAGCGGAAGATTGCCTTAACGCTTCGATTGCTCTGCCTGAAAGTCTTGGGTATGCTTCAAGCGATTAATGAGAAAATCCTGCAACAGCGCGGGAAACTGAAAAAGAAATTCAACAAGAAAACAGACTGAGAAACCACCAGAAAGTTTTCAAGTGACACGAAAAAATGTCTGCCTCCATGCACAGTGTGGGCGTGCGAGCGTTGTGGATGAAACAGGCTCTGACAGGTTTGTTCCTCTGTGTCATATGCAGTGAGGCGTCCATGGTTAATGCCATCACGGACTGTCCTTCCTCTTTGCAACTGGAGCGGGGCCAACACACATCGAGGGCTACGCCAGAAGGAAATGTACATCCATGAGTGGAACTAGACAAGGCAGAGAGAAAATCTATTCTTATCCCAATCCCACAGGGATCTATGCTTACAACAACCCACAGAGTGTCTATTATTATCCCAACCCCCCAACATGAGGTGTGATAGTGTCTTACCCCAACTCACATGAAGGTCCAATCTTAGCCTCAAACCCCCAGGAGGTCTACTCTTAACCCCAACCCACAGAG
>JAWQFJ010003097.1:0-2500 GCA_034096865.1 Theodoxus fluviatilis
AAGTCACAGGAGAGGAAGGAGCTATGTGGGTAGTCACAGGAGAGGAAGGAGCTATGTGGGTAGTCACAGGAGAGAAAGAGCTATGTGGGTAGCACAGGAGAAAGAGGAGCTATGTCGGTAGCAACAGGAGAAAGAGGAGCTATGTGGGTAGTCACAGGAAAGAAGGAGCTATGTGGGTAGTCACAGGAGAAAGAGGAGCTATGTGGGTAGTCACAGGAGAAAGAGGAGCTATGTGGGTAGTCACAGGAGAGGAAGGAGCTATGTGGGTAGTCACAGGAGAGAAGGAGCTATGTGGGTAGTCACAGGAGAGAAAGGAGCTATGTGGGTAGTCACAGGAGAGAAAGGAGCTATGTGGGTAGTCACAGGAGAGGAAGGAGCTATGTGGGTAGTCACAGGAGAGAAAGGAGCTATGTGGGTAGTCACAGGAGAAGAGGAGCTATGTGGGTAGTCACAGGAGAGAAAGGAGCTATGTGGGTAGTCACAGGAGAGAAAGGAGCTATGTGGGTAGTCACAGGAGAGGATGGAGCTATGTGGGTAGTCACAGGAGAGGATGGAGCTATGTGGGTAGTCACAGGAGAGGAAGGAGCTATGTGGGTAGTCACAGGAGAGGAAGGAGCTATGTGGGTAGTCACAGGAGAGGAAGGAGCTATGTGGGTAGTCACAGGAGAGGAAGGAGCTATGTGGGTAGTCACAGGAGAGGAAGGAGCTATGTGGGTAGTCACAGGAGAGGAAGGAGCTATGTGGGTAGTCACAGGAGAGGAAGGAGCTATGTGGGTAGTCACAGGAGAGGAAGGAGCTATGTGGGTAGTCACAGGAGAGGATGGAGCTATGTGGGTAGTCACAGGAGAGGAAGGAGCTATGTGGGTAGTCACAGGAGAGGATGGAGCTATGTGGGTAGTCACAGGAGAGGATGGAGCTATGTGGGTAGTCACAGGAGAGGAAGGAGCTATGTGGGTAGTCACAGGAGAGGAGGAGCTATGTGGGTAGTCACAGGAGAGGATGGAGCTATGTGGGTAGTCACAGGAGAGGAAGGAGCTATGTGGGTAGTCACAGGAGAGGAAGGAGCTATGTGGGTAGTCACAGGAGAAGAGGAGCTATGTGGGTAGTCACAGGAGAGGAAGGAGCTATGTGGGTAGTCACAGGAGAGGATGGAGCTATGTGGGTAGTCACAGGAGAGGATGGAGCTATGTGGGTAGTCACAGGAGAGGAGGAGCTATGTGGGTAGTCACAGGAGAGGAAGGAGCTATGTGGGTAGTCACAGGAGAGGATGGAGCTATGTGGGTAGTCACAGGAGAGGAAGGAGCTATGTGGGTAGTCACAGGAGAGGATGGAGCTATGTGGGTAGTCACAGGAGAGGAAGGAGCTATGTGGGTAGTCACAGGAGAGGAAGGAGCTATGTGGGTAGTCACAGGAGAGGATGGAGCTATGTGGGTAGTCACAGGAGAGGAAGGAGCTATGTGGGTAGTCACAGGAGAGGAAGGAGCTATGTGGGTAGTCACAGGAGAAAGAGGAGCTATGTGGGTAGTCACAGGAGAGGAAGGAGCTATGTGGGTAGTCACAGGAGAGGAAGGAGCTATGTGGGTAGTCACAGGAGAGAAAGGAGCTATGTGGGTAGTCACAGGAGAGGAAGGAGCTATGTGGGTAGTCACAGGAGAGGAAGGAGCTATGTGGGTAGTCACAGGAGAGGAAGGAGCTATGTGGGTAGTCACAGGAGAGGAAGGAGCTATGTGGGTAGTCACAGGAGAGGAAGGAGCTATGTGGGTAGTCACAGGAGAGAAAGGAGCTATGTGGGTAGTCACAGGAGAAAGAGGAGCTATGTGGGTAGTCACAGGAGAGGAAGGAGCTATGTGGGTAGTCACAGGAGAGGAAGGAGCTATGTGGGTAGTCACAGGAGAGGAAGGAGCTATGTGGGTAGTCACAGGAGAGGAAGGAGCTATGTGGGTAGTCACAGGAGAGGAAGGAGCTATGTGGGTAGTCACAGGAGAGGAAGGAGCTATGTGGGTAGTCACAGGAGAGGAAGGAGCTATGTGGGTAGTCACAGGAGAGGAAGGAGCTATGTGGGTAGTCACAGGAGAGGAAGGAGCTATGTGGGTAGTCACAGGAGAGGAAGGAGCTATGTGGGTAGTCACAGGAGAGGAAGGAGCTATGTGGGTAGTCACAGGAGAGGAAGGAGCTATGTGGGTAGTCACAGGAGAGGAAGGAGCTATGTGGGTAGTCACAGGAGAGGAAGGAGCTATGTGGGTAGTCACAGGAGAGGATGGAGCTATGTGGGTAGTCACAGGAGAGGAAGGAGCTATGTGGGTAGTCACAGGAGAGGAAGGAGCTATGTGGGTAGTCACAGGAGAGGAAGGAGCTATGTGGGTAGTCACAGGAGAGGAAGGAGCTATGTGGGTAGTCACAGGAGAGGAAGGAGCTATGTGGGTAGTCACAGGAGAGGAAGGAGCTATGTGGGTAGTCACAGGAGAGGAAGGAGCTATGTGGGTAGTCACAGGAGAGGAAG
>JAWQFJ010003097.1:7500-27500 GCA_034096865.1 Theodoxus fluviatilis
TGTGCATGGCTTATATTTTCTTTGGATGGGTTGCTAGTATCTCGAAATAGAGCGTTTTCTGAATGAACCGGCAACACGTCGGCCATTGAAATGTGGCTAGTTCACCTCTTGTCGTGACGTCTACGCATGCGCATTAGTTCGTCACGTTGGGTAGTTTTTTTTATAGCTAGCTCTTACTGCGAAGCAAGGTCTTGCGACCAAGATCGACTACCTATTTTCAAACCCGCTCCTGAGGTGCTGGCCTGCCAGAACAAACCGCATGAGGGATTCGTTCCACCCGACAGCCATCCGTCTCTTCAACGAGTCCCGGTGAATGGGTAGTATGCATGAAGATTGTTGTGAGACTTGACGTGACTGTGGGACCAAGAGTGACGCGAACTGTGACTGAAGAGTGGGTGATGTGAACTGTGACTGTGAGGATGAGTGATGAGAGCTGTGACTATGTGACCAGGATTGATGTGACTTATGACGGAGGATTGGAGTAATGTGAACTGGGACTATGAGGACTTGTAGTGCTGTGAACTGTGACAGGAAGGACTATGAATGGTGTGAACTATGTCTGTGCCAACAAGGATGAACATGTGAGAGTGTGTGTGTGTGTGTGGGGTGGGGGGGGGGGGGGGAGAGTGCATGCGTTATGCGTTGATGATCGTGTATGTGTGCTGTGTGAGTGTGGTTGTTGATGTGCATGCCTGTCTCTTGTTGGTCTTTCCTGTGATTGTGTTGTGATGCAGGATGAAGAACATGATGGGGTGGGGGGGGGGGGGGGGGGGGGCTTGTACATGTGTTATGGTTGAAGATCGGGTATGTGTGATTGCGTGACGATGATTGTTTGATGTGCATGCTTGTGTCTTTTGTTCCTTCTGTGATTACTTGTTGCGATGTAAAATGTTTCTCTATTAAATTGAATTGCCTATGATGTAGCGCTAAATGTGTCCTATCTTATTGTGTCTTTCTGTTTACTATTTCTGATGCGCGTGTTCAGTATGTATATTTACTTGAAGTAACATGGTGTCGTTACATTTTTAGAGTAATAAAGTATGATACAATTGCATGCTATCTTATTTTATGGCCTATGATTAGTGTGTGGACTCCATAACTTGAGCAATGTGATTGAGTTAATCAATGTTGAACTTGTACGTTTCTGTTTTTGTATGTATGTATTATGTTTTTGCCACCGACAAAACGAATTTCCTTGTAAACAATGAGGACAATAAAGTATCTTGTATCTTGTATCTTGTATGTCTTTAGAGCGAGTCAACCACGTACAGAGTCAAGTGAAACGTGAGTTGTTCTCACGATAAATGCCACCCAGGCTCCAAAGAGAATGACATCTCACAGCGCTGGATCAATCAGAGCGTGAGGACGACCGTTTATCCCCACACAGGCAAAAGATGTTGTTCATCCGTCTTGGCCTCTAACCTGGACCGCGATATTGCTGTCGTCATAGCACTAGTAGTGGTGGTGATAATGGTGGTGTGGTAATGGTGGTGGTGGTAGTGGTAGTAATGATGTGGTGGTGGTGGTGGTGGTGGTACTGGTAGTGATGATTAGGTGGTGGTGGTGGTGGTGGTGTGGTAATGGCGGTGTAGTAATGGTGGTGGTGGTAGTGGTAGTAATGATGTGGTGGTGGTGTGGTAATGGTGGTGTGGTAATGGTGGTGTGGTAATGGTGGTGGTGGTAGTGGTAGTAATGATGTGGTGGTGGTGGTGGTGGTGTGGTAATGGTGGTGGTGGTGGTAGTGGTAGTAATGATGTGGTGATGGTGGTGGTACTGGTAGTGATGTTGAGGTGGTGGTGGTGGTGGTTGTGGTGGTGGTGGTGGTGGTGGTGGTGGTACTGTTAGTGATGATGAGGTGGTGGTGAAGGTTGTGGTGGTGATTGGTGGTGGTGGTGTTTTTGGTGTGGAGGTAGTGGTGGTGATGTGGTGTTGTGGTGGCGTGGTGGTGGCGTGGTGGTAGTGGTGGTGTGGTGGTAGTGGTGGTAGTGGTGGTGTGGTGGTAGTGGTGGTGTGGTGGTAGTGGTGGTGTGGTGGTTGTGGTGGCGTGGTGGTGGCGGTAGTTGCGGTAGTGGTGGTGTGGTGGTAGTGGTGGTGATGTGGTGTTGTGGTGGCGTGGTGGTGGCGGTAGTTGCGGTAGTGGTGGTGTGGTGGTAGTGGTGGTGATGTGGTGTTGTGGTGGCGTGGTGGTGGCGGTAGTTGCGGTAGTGGTGGTGTGGTGGTAGTGGTGGTGTGGTGGTAGTGGTGGTGTGGTGGTAGTGATGGTGTGGTGGTAGTGGTGGTGTGGTGGTAGTGGTGGTAGTGGTGGTAGTGGTGCTTACGGTGACAGCAGTTGTTGTTTATCAGTGTTCCATATTAGATAGAAGAAGCGTGCTTTGACAGAACTACCAGGGAATGAATTAGGGGAAATCTGAGCACAAAGTGAAATAAGTGATAAAAGTTAATATTAACAAGAAAGATGACCGGGGACTTATGATATGAGAATTATACAAACGAACGCGCGCGCGCGCGCACACACACACACACACGCACGCACGCTCGCTCGCTCGCTCGCTCACTCACACACATACACACACGCGCGCGCGCACACACACACACATACTCACACACACACACACACACATACTCACTCACACACACACACACACTCACTCACTCACTCACTCACTCACTCACTCACTCACTCACTCACTCACTCACTCACTCACTCACTCACTCACTCACTCACTCACTCACTCACTCACTCACTCACTCACTCACTCACTCACTCACACACACACACACACATACTCACACACACACACACACACACACACACACACACACACACACACACACACACACACACACACACACTCCTTGTTGTCGTATACTGGGTATCCGTTTTCCAACCCGCAGAGCCTGTAACAAAAACTGACAGTGGTGCTCTCACGCTATTAATACGATGAATATTTCATACTGCACCTATTCATCCTGTAAACACCTTGCTTTATTTGTCTTGTTAGATTGTTTCTTTTATTTGAACATGTGGGAAAATTACAAAATAAAATAGCAAATTTAAATCACCTGACTCGTTGACGTTATGTCATGCAAAAAACTGCTGTATCAAACTGCGGTGTGATATGCGCGACGTGCTTGATCTTCTTTTAAAAAACGAACAGACACACACACACACACACACACACACACACACACACACACACACACACACACACACACACACACACACACACACACCACAGTCAGAAAAACTGCTCGTGAATATCTTTGGCCAGGAATGTGAATTCTCTGCAGTAATTTCGAAACAGATGAGGTCATTGCGATTGAATCAACAATGTTTGGAGTGCATAAACAGTTTCCTATTGATCGAATGAGGTAACTATAACCAGCCCTGTCGTCAGCCTATCTTGTCTCGACAACAAAGCCCTAGCCTGTAGAGCTTGTGAAGCATAAATGAAACAACTCGAGTTGGTTTTATTTCATAATCTGCTTCCGAGAGTGTGTACGCATGCGCGTCCGCTTCCGCTTCTTGTCTCTGTAGTTATCTAAATTTTGGGGTGCGGTTGCACGAATAACAGAAGTGTCAGGATTTATCTGCCTTTGTAGGCTATGTAAAGCCTTTGACTACAAAATCTCTAGAGCTGGCTAGAGTACTAACAAGTCACGTCTCCATTTCTTTTGTTATTCTACTCTTACGAATTGCGTGGAGAAAATGCCGTGGGTCTATTCTTACTCCAATCCAAAGGGGGATAGGTGCGGACAAAGAACATGACCGAAGTTATCACGTCCGTGTCAATGGGGTCCAGATGTGCCTCGGCATCGCTCTGTTCATCAGTCCCATCGTTATCTTGTTCTTGATGGAACGGTTCTTATATCGTCCAGAATTTGAACGCGCTTTTCGTTTGTCTGCCAAATCTGTGTTTTGTATTTGCCAGAGCACGAAACAAATTATTTCCCTCTGGAGAGCCTCCTTGTCTTGCGTGAGCAGAGAGCAGGAGCTACGGTGTCGAGTTCACTTAGCGACTAGAGAGCAGCACTGTGTAGTTCACTTAGCGACTGGAGAGCAGCACTGTATAGTTCACTTAGCGACTGGAGAGCAGCACTGTATAGTTCACTTAGCGACTAGAGAGCAGCACTGTATAGTTCACTTAGCGACTAGAGAGCAGCACTGTATAGTTCACTTAGCGACTAGAGAGCAGCACTGTATAGTTCACTTAGCGACTAGAGAGCAGCACTGTATAGTTCACTTAGCGACTAGAGAGCAGCACTGTATAGTTGACTTTAGCGTCTGCTGGCTGTCTCTGAGTGCGGAACACATGCGCTGGCGTCATCAGTAGCTTGACGTCATCAGCTTCATAATGAGTGATACAATTTCTCGTCCTGGTCGCAATTCCAAAACGGGATAACGGATAACCTTCAACATTTAAATACTTGTTTCTCAGGTGAAACCCTGACCTTGCATCAACTGTTTGAGTTATTTTGCCGAATTACTAACTAACTATTGAATGAACCGAGGGAAAAAATAACCTCCGTGACGAAGGTAAACATTCCATGACTTGTCTTCAGGTTCATCAGGTAAGGTCATCCAAGTTCATCAGGTCAGGTCATCCAAGTTCATCAGGTCAGGTCATCCAAGTTCACGCCGAGTTTATATAGTTGCTGCAATGAAGTCATCATGATGTATGAGAGTATTGTATCTTAGACGCTTCTCTCTCTCTCTCTCTCTCTCTCTCTCTCTCTCTCTCTCTCTCTCTCTCTCTCTCTCTCTCTCTCTCTCTCTCTCTGTGTGTGTCAGTGTGCATGAGCGTCTGCGTGCCTGACTGTATGTGTGTGTCACTGTGTCTGCAATCTATCCGTTCGTGTGTTTATGTGTCCATGAGTCCGTCTGTGTATTTGCGTGTTAATATGTCTGTCTGCAGATAGACAAGCAGACATGTAGCTAGGTGTACTTCTGCAGATAAATGGATTCATAATAAACAGAAATTGTAGTCAAGTGTGCTGTTTTACCCATGAATACGACGTGTTTAACTCGTCAATCCCCCCCCCCACCCCCCACCCCACCCCACCCTCACCCCACCTCCACCCCGATTGGGATTCAGGGTCTCTGTAGTGCTTGAAGTGGCTACGGCAACCGCTCACAGCGGTCTCTGAACAGAAAAGTAGGTGCAGTAAGTAAACGGGTGGACGTGTGAGTGAGTGCGTAGATAGCTAGATAGGCGGCCAGACAGACAAAGCGGCCTGACGGTAGAGGGGAAAGGATGCCACGGTAGGGTCACAGACATCATGTACGCATTGCGACAGAGATTGCGACACACAGTCGCTAGCCTTCGTTTGCCAAAGCGCAAAAGGTGCGCCATAGTGCTAAAACTGACTCGCATTGCTGCGTCTGCGCAGGAGTGCGTGGGCTGGCCTTAGTCGCACGCAAGTGCAGCGTATGCCGTCCTCACTCCTGTGCAGTTTTGCAAAAGTGTATGTCGTCACCTTACCGGAGGGACGTGCGAAAGTGCATCGAGGCGTGCAGCGGCGCGTTCTCTGAGCCAATCGATTGCTTGCAGTGCTATATATAGTCAAAGGCAGTGAAAGGGCTCGTCTGGTTTCTTTGGGAGCGATCGATGTATTTATACTCAACGTCCAATACCCTGTAGTCCCTTCTTGCAATGAAACTGTCCAAAACCATACGACTTGTGTTTCGTTATACTGCATTGTGTTTCGCTGTAGTGCGTTGTGTTTCGTTATAATGCATTGTGTTTCGTTGTAGTGCATTGCGTTTCGCTGTAGCAAAGATTATAGGTTACACAAAGATAGCTCATGCCGAGCTTTTGCTATATGAAGTTACAAGACGCTGCACCTAGCGGACGGTAGTATAGGAGTGAATCAAGGAAAGTGTACTCACACCGCTTAGTGACAAGACGGCGAAGAAAGCTGCCTGCTGATTGGAGGATTCTATTCAGGGAACCAATCAGAGGACTGCTTTCGTGTAGATATGGCGTATATGTCTACTCTTTGAACAATTCAATGGCGGCAGCTCTCTCCAGTTCGCGCAGAAAAAGCTATATTTTGGGATACTAGAAACCCATCCGAAGAATATGTAAGCCATGAACAGCATTAATTTATCAAAGCTGTATGTTGAATGCATCAAAAGGTATTGAAAGGTCCTACTTTTTAACAATCGAAATGCAGGTCACAGGGCAACGCTTGATCCTAATTATAAATCTTTGCGGAAGCGGCAACTGAATTCTCTTAATCGAATGATTTTCTGGCCGCAAATCACCTTCTCGACAGGTATGTATTGCTTTGCATTTCCTAAAGAGATTCCACAGGGGTGTATACGTTGATAAACAAGCTTGCATTCTTAGATAATATTGAAAAATAGATCGTTCCCATTCAAACCATACGCATGTAGATCTAGGTCGAGTTGGATTTCACAACGCCTGCTACAAAAAACAAAGCCAAACACCCCCATTATTGCAGCAAATCATTTTATTACACATTACACAGTCAATTTATTCACAAACATGATCGGAACGCATCAGAAACCGTCGATAAACAAGAAGTTTTATATGTCGCTAAGAGGTGTGATTAACTTTCCTTGATTCACCAATACTACCATCCGCTTGGGGCGCAACGTGTCTCGATCCTCACGACAATGAGCTAATGAACTATCTTTGTGTAACCTATAATCTTTGGCTGTAGTGCGTTGTGTTTCGTTGTAGTGCATTGTGTTTGGCTGTAGTGCATTGAGTTTTGCTGTAGTACATTGTGTTTCGTTATAGTGCATTGTGTTTCTTTATAATGCATTGTGTTTCGCTGTAGTGCACTGCTACAGCATTGGTCGATCTTTCACTGCGCGACCCTCTGTGGGATGGAGCTAAAACAAGAAACACTGCATCTCCCGACTGCATTGGTAACTGGCGAGTAACTGGAGAAATGGAGGCTTGATTTGCCCCTACTCCCGTCAGCTGTAGTGCTTCGCATGGTCAGTGGTGGCCTTACACGACCTGCAAAGGCCGCAAACCTTCAGTTTCAACAAAGATTTTATTAATTCATTCATTCATCCATCCATTCATTCATTCATTCATTCATTCATTCATTCATTCATTCATTCATTCATTCATTCATTCATTCATTCATTCATTCATTCATTCATTCATTCATTCATTCATTCATTTATCACTCCTCGTGCTGGTCACTTGTATCAGCGCGCTGCCCACGTGCTCCAACCTGCTGCATGCGTAATGTGTTTGTCAGTCTGCTTTTCAGCGTGGTGCTTGCATTTCGGTTATATACTCACAGACATAAGAAACGCGAAAAAGTTAGTGTGTATTTTTAATAGTTTAAATACAATCTTGAGATATTTTGTGTTCAGTGCCTATGCATTTGCACTCTTTCGTGCATTGCGTTCTGTTTACAGTGGCAAAGGACGGTCAAATGCGGCATGGTGATCGCCTCATGGGAGGCACTTGCAAGTTGTGCAGCCAAATTTGCTTGCTGTAGCAGTGTTCAGGGGTTGTACCTCAAGAAAAAGCAGGCCTGAAATGTTTCTCTTTCCTTTTCATTAGTCCTCAGCAGCGATGCCAAGACTTCGCGCAGAAGAACGCAACCGAGCGCTTGGCCATTTGGAGGCTGGTGTTCCCACAGAAAAGTCGCAAACCTATTCAATGTTCACCTCTCGACTATCTACCGTCTAGAGCACCGTTTCCAGGCGACTGGCACGGTTGCTGATGGACCACGGTCAGGCAGGCCTCGAGCTACGACCCCTCGGCAAGACCGCTACATTTCAAGAAGCCATCGGCAAGAAAAGTGCCTGAAGGCGACTACCACATCAGCAAACTTGCTATGCAATGCCCAACGTCGAGTCAGCGCCAGGACAGTGCGCCGTCGCCTCAAGGAGAACGGGCTACTAAACCGTCGTCCAGCTCCAGGACCAGTGCTGACTCATCGTCATCGCCAGACTCGTCTCCAGTGGGCTCGGGCTAGAATCAACTGGCGCAGGCAACAGTGGGGACGTGAGGTGTTCACAAATGAGTGCAGATTCTGCATTGATGAAGCATACGGACGTGTTAGGGTATGGCGAAGGCGGACTAACTTTTTCGCGTTTCTTATGTCCGTGAGTATATATATATATAAAAGATAAGAAAAAAGCTAGTTACTCCTCTGCTCAACTTTCTTCTTACTGGCACATCGCTGGTCAAGATACAGAGGGTCCATGCATGTAGTGCGCGTTGTGTCGGTTGCAATGCACTGCCCACACCACTGGTCACTCATTTCGCGTGCCAGTCAGACTAGTGCATGTTTTGCGCGCCATCCTCCGCGTCCACTCTGCCGCTGTACGTGCTAGTTAGTTTACCGCTGTGTCTCGTGGTCGCTGGGAATTGTGTCGCAGTCATGCTGATATTCAGTGCTGCTCACTTAAACTAGGAATTCGCAGGTCGCCTCTCTGGTCAACCTTCTGGCCGCTGCCTTTGTGCTGGTCGGTCAGGACGGGACTGCCAAAGCAGTAGACAGGGAAGGGCAAACACCTTTTGAGAGCAGGGCAGGGCGGGGCAGCCTGAGATTGCGACATCTCTCGACCAAGCAGTGGTAGGCCAGCCGGCGGTGCGGAAGGGGTAGCGCGTGGCCAGGTAGGCGGGCAGGCACAAGGGAGAGAGAGAGAGAGAGAGAGAGACAGGCAGGCGGCGAGCGGAGCGCACTGGAAACTACCCTGCTCGACCTCAACATACCCGCGCACCCTCTTCAGGGGCAGATCACGGTAGGATGTTTTTTCTTCCGCTTTTGCTTCCTTCCTACCTTCTTTCTTTCCTTCCTTCCTACCTTCCTTCCACTTTGTGCGAACTAGTTCCGCTTAGAAGCAGTGTGTGACAGGAGCAGTACGCACGCTAGTCAATAGTGGAGAGAGAGTGCTTTTTTTAGCCCTGGACTTGGTGACAGTTAGTTTCTACCATGCGAGACATGCCATGCTGTTCACATAATCTAGCCACGAAGCCTAGGAAGAGTGCCAATGTGGAAGTATGTGTCTGTCTTGCTTTACCCCCCCCCCCCCCCCCCCCCCCCCTATGGGATGCGGGTAAGAATTGACCCACCGCGTCTTCTTGCATGATTCGTAACTTGACCTGCTCTTATTCTAACTAGGTATTAAATATAGTTCCGATGATCTTTAGTGATCAGCATCTTCAAATACCCAACAAAGGCAGATAGGCCGTAAAACTTCTTCCATCTGTCCATCTTGCACCACCCTCCACTTATCTCTCTTCACTGCTGTCAACATGCAGCATGCGAGAAGGCGAGCAGGGTGGCTGAGGGCGAGAGGTTCTAATTGCGTGCTTCTGTCCTGACATTGACCTTAGATGCCTTGCTGCTTTGTTCGTACTTCAAGGCCATCGTTACTGGACCATGGTCAGCCATGTTGTTTTACGTAGGGAGCTGTGCCAATCCGATGGGCGTGACTGATAAACAGGAACAACGTGGATGGAAAACATTGAAAGAGAAGGACAGGGGAAGAGCTCTACGAATGCGATAAGACGAAAGAGACTGCAACGAGTGAAAAGCAACACCTGTGATACAAGTATGTGGAATGAAAAAAAAACAAGGTTGTCATTACAGAGACAGAGCAACAGGAGACATTTGTGTAAAATACTTGTAGTTGCCATGCAGTATTGATACGGGGCAAAAGCGAGCGTAAACTTATGTGGAAAGAGAAAACTTGAAGCAAGAAAGGACTGGAGAGAGAAGAAAGGTAACAAAAATTGCCGATAATTAGACCGCAGCAGGAAATATAAAAAAAACGCTGCACTTATTTTACGAACAACAAAAATATTGCGCCAAGAAAGAATTGCTAAAAATGGAGAAGAGCGAGTGATCACAATTAAACGTCTGCCCCGAGTGACGCGGCGAGCATTCTAAGTATAAGGCAAGTACAAAAATAATGGCAATCCTACCCTGACACTAGCGTGTGGCAAAATCCTCCTTCATAGGATAGGTGGTCGGAAGAACAAGCAGAATATGGCGGAACAATGCCACTTAAAAACAGTACCACTCTGCATCAAGAGTGTAAACGATGTGTGCGTGTGTGTGTGTGTGTGTGTGTGTGTGTGTGTGTGTGTGTGTGTGTGTGTGTGTGTGTGTGTGTGTGTGTGTGTGTGTGTGTGTGTGTGTGTGTGTGTGTGTGTGTGCGTGTATATGAGTGCGTGCTTGCGTCTGTGTGTGTGTGTGTGTGTGTGTCTGTCTGTCTGTCTGTCTGTCTGTGTGTCTGTGTGTCTGTGTGTCTGTCTGTCTCTTTGTGTCTGTCTCTTTATGTCTGTAAGTGTCTCTTGTCTGTGTCTCTTGTCTGTTTCTCTTGTCTGTGACTCTTGTCTGTGTCTCTTGTCTGTGACTCTCAGTATCTGTCTCTTTGTATCTGTCTCTTTGTATCAGTATCTTTGTATCTGTCTCTTTGTATCTGTCTCTTCGTATCTGTCTCTTTGTGTATGTCTCTTTGTGCCTGTCTCTTTGTGTCTGTCTCTTTATGTCTGTCTGTGTCTCTTGTCTGTGTCTCTTGTCTGTCTCTCTTGTTTGTGTCTCTTGTCTGTATATCTCGGTATCTGTCTCTTTGTATCTGTCTCTTTGTATCTGTCTCCTTGTATCTGTCTCTGTGTGTCTGTGTCTCTTTGTATCTGTCTCTGTCTGTGTGTCTATCTGTGTCTCTTGTCTGTGTCTCTTTGTATCTGTCTCTGTGTGTCTATCTGTGTCTCTTGTCTGTGTGTCTTTGTATCTGTCTCTGTCTATCTGTGTCTGTCTGCGTGTCTGTCTGTGTGTCTGTCTGTGTGTTTGTCTGTGTGTTTGTCTGTGTGTCTGTCTGTAAGTCAACCTCTCTTCTTTCTAATCTTCCTCGTCCTCCTCGTCCCGCCCCCCACCTCCACCCCCACCCCAACCCCCTCCTTCTCCTTCTCGTCCTCCTCCACTTCTGCCTCCTCCACTTCTGCCTCCTCCTCCTCCTCCCTCCCTCCCTCCCTCCCTACTTCCTTCCCTCCCCTCCCTCCCTCCTCTTCCGCCAGTAGATGTTCAGATAAAGTGACGTGCATGGGGAATAAGCTGCAACAAGGGTGTGGTTCATTGGAATAAGCAAGTCACTGTATGGTTGTTCCTCGACTACATGGATGCATGCACAAATGGATACATGGATTGGCGGCTATTTTGATATTCAGTGCCACGTAGCTGGATGGCTACTCAGACGGTCAACTGACAAGCATTAGTCTCGAGGATGATTTCCTTCGACTGTCTTTTTGTTTTTTGGGTGTGTGGTTTTTGAGGGGGTGGATGGGGTGGTTGGGTGGGTAAGGGGTGCTTGTTTCCCCTTGAGTTCACGCAACACGCAAGGTTTAAGTGGTAGTTGCATGTCCATACGACTATGGGTCCTTTCGTCACTTGCTGTTCTTAATTTGTTATTCCAGAGTTGTTTCAGTGTTGTTTCAGTATTGCTACGTTGTTACTCCTGTGTCGTTTCAATGTTGTTCCGGTGTTGCTCCAGTGTTATTCCAGTGTTGCTCTAGTGTTTCAATGTTGTTCCAGTGTTGCTCCAGTGTTTCAATGTTGTTCCAGTGTTGCTCCAGTGTTGCTCCAGTGTTGCTCCAGTGTTGCTCCAGTGTTATTCCAGTGTTGCTCTAGTGTTTGAATGTTGTTCCAGTGTTGCTCCAGTGTTGCTCCAGTGTTTCAGTGTTGTTTCAGTGTTCCTCCAGTGTTTCAATGTTGTTCCAGTGTTGCTTCAGTGCTGCTCCAGTGTTGCTCCAGTGTTGCTCCAGTGTTGCTCCAGTGTTGCTCCAGTGTCATTCCAGTGTTGCTCCAGTGTTGTTCCAGTGTTGCTCCAGTGTTTCAATGTTGCTCCAGTGTTGCTCCAGTGTTTCAATGTTGTTCCACTGTTGCTCCAGTTTTGCTTCAGTGTTTCAATGTTGTTCCAGTGTTTCAGTGTTGCTCCAATGTTTCAGTGTTGTTCCAGTGTTGCTCCAGTGTTGTTCCAGTGTTGCTCCAGTGTTTCAATGTTGCTCCAGTGTTGCTCCAGTGTTTCAATGTTGTTCCACTGTTGTTCCAGTGTTGTTCCAGTATTTCAATGTTGCTCCAGTGTTGCTCCAGTGTTGCTTCAGTGTTTCAATGTTGTTCCAGTGTTTCAGTGTTGCTCCAATGTTTCAGTGTTGTTCCAGTGTTGCTCCAGTGTTGTTCCAGTGTTGCTCCAGTGTTTCAATGTTGCTCCAGTGTTGCTCCAGTGTTTCAATGTTGTTCCACTGTTGTTCCAGTGTTGTTCCAGTATTTCAATGTTGCTCCAGTGTTGCTCCAGTGTTGCTTCAGTGTTTCAATGTTGTTCCAGTGTTTCAGTGTTGCTCCAATGTTTCAGTGTTGCTCCAGTGTTGCTTCAGTGTTGCTCCAGTGTTGCTTTGCTCTGCTGTCATCTCAACAGGATTCACTGAAGAAATCGCTTTTATGAATATGCGCTAAGCTTCTGAAGCATTTGCTGTAACAGAAAAATTCAAGGGCCGAATTTGTCTCAAGATGTAATAGCAGGGATACATTAGAGTATCATGTTGTCATCGTCGTCATCATCATAATTATCATTATCATCATCATCATCATCATCATCATCATCATCATCATCATCATCATCATCATCATCATAGTCGTAGTCGTCGTCGTCGTCGTAGTCGTCGTCGTTGTCATCGTTGGCATGGTTTTGCTCGTCAGGGAATACATTCACTTACGCTATATGTCACATCATTCTTGTTTACTGTACATTCCATGTCGATTTCTGCGCACAGAATGATCGTCTTCTCGACATGCAAAGTTGCTCTTTACTTTGTAAAGCGTCACTGACAAATAAGAACTAAACCGAAGCTGTCACACGACGTGAAATGCCCTTGCTGAGAAATATAGATCCCGAGATAACATGAAGCGGAGCCACACTCAAACCTCTGTAGCAACACATTTGCATCTCTTTGTCTTCCTTCATATAGAGAGAATGACAAATACAGATGACTATTACTGTGAAAACGTCTTTCTTCCATGGAAACAGTTTACAACCAGCGTGGCAGAAAGTTTCAAGGCGGGCAGGCACTTACTTAGGTCTCTCCACGCCAATAGGCGCATTAGGCCTTGACACTCTGCCTCCGGGCCACCCTGTCTCTCCCCACCACCCTGGCCTCGCCTCAGCTCCCCCAACCTGCTGCTCTCCTCTTTGTCTCCACTGTCCTTCCCCAGGTAAGGCGGGCAGGCAGTGGGCAACAACAGCCGCACGCTGCATGTGGCGGGCGACCCGCGGCGCTCTGGTTCACGTTGCATGGCAGGCGAGGGGAAATGTGTCAGAGCGCCCCAGGCGCTCGCCTTATACAACACGCGGCTGCGCAGGCCCTGCTTTGACGAAATTATTTTCCCAGCGTGGCCGACCTTGCTTTAAAAAATCTGGGTTGACCTTACATGCGAACTTGCGCAATCCGTTTGGAAGAGTTGAGCGCTCTGTAGATAAAAAAGGTGTAGGGTCGTTGTGGAGGTGTGTGCTAATACCGTTGATGTGAATGGAAGGTAGTGAGGACCAGAGAGAGCACGTTTTAGGATAAAGGATGCTGCGCTGTAGGAAGAGAGACGTTAAGGAACCAAGAGAGTAAAGATGGGAGGAGTCGAATGGAAGTTGAATGAACTGAGCTTTACGTAGGAGCGACTGTAGTTCTCGAAATCTCTGAGGAAAGGTATGTGTGTAGGTTCGTATGTGTGTGTGTGTGTGTGTGTGTGTGTGTGTGTGTGTGTGTGTGTGTGTGTGTGTGTGTGTGTGTGTGTGTGTGTGTGTGTGTGTGTAAGGGTGTGTGTGTGTGTGCGTGTGTGAATGTGCACGTGCAATCATGATCGTGCGTGTAAGGGCTTGGAGGAGTTATACAGATGTAGGGATGGAGAGACCAGAGGGTGAAAGAGTGAGAAGAAATATGGAGGATTTCAGAGTTAAGAGTGGAGTGGTGTGGAATGGAGTGGGAGGTTGGGAGTAAGTGAGGGCTGGGAGCGAGACTGCATCGAAAAGTGAACAAGATGGCGCAATCCGGTAGATCAGCTCTGGGATCAGGTCGATCAAAGGGACGTGGTGCATGCTGGGTTTGAGGTGTTGCGACATCCCTCCACTCATGTGACTGTACTCTCTGAACCGCTCTCTCATTGGCTACGCCAGTCAAGTGACCCGAATTCAGATAGGGTTGCTTCACTTACGTTCTAGGCTACACATTGGTGTGGCTGGACAGTTTAATACAACATCTTGGCTTGCACCGCACAGGTAAATCGAATGTGAGGAGCTGAGTGTGGAAATATCTCGATATTCTTATATTGTTGCAAGGACTGTATTGCGTGGTTGAGACTTTAATAGTAGTAAACTGATACATTTTAAAACTGCCTTCGTTTGTTGAGGTTGCAAATTGACACTTTTAATGTCGACATTTCGATTTGTAGATTGCTTAAGCGTCGGACCTTAGCCGAAACAGGGACGATTGGATACGGTTATGTAATGACATGAATACATGTATATTTCAGCGCTAACTGAAGCAGTGTTCAGAGGTGAACACTGAGACATTCGTTCATGTTTGTTTGTTTGTTTGTTTGTTTGTTTGTTTTGATGGAGGGTTGTTCGTCATGATATTGAATAACCGCTGACACAAACCCGAGTAATTACTTTTCATGAACAAACAGGCAACATGCATCTTCAGTATGCAATCAAATCAACCAATCGACAAAACTTGGTACGAGTCAGGTGAAATATATGAGAGACAGAGACAGAGACAGAGACACACAGAGAGAGAGAGAGAGAGAGAGAGAGAGAGAGAGAGAGAAACAACCAGCCACCAAGCAGCGGATTTTTTTTCGAATCAGAGAAAGAAGCCAGCTGGACCACACGTGAAAGACCAAACAGCAGAAGCTCACAGAAGAGGAACCAGGGAGGTCTGGTTCGGAGCGTGCATCAACACGAGTAAATACCATTTTATATTTATATTTTATGCACCGCCCATGAGTATGATAATGGTGAATTGCTACGAACGCATTGTGAATCATGCAAAGTCACTGAAAAGTAGTGAGTTTGAAAAAGAAACGATGAGCAAAGACATCTTTTTCGACGTTGATGCTCTGAACCTCGTCAATGTTGGGAATCGTGCGCCGTTCAGGTAAGGATGCTGGAGGAAAGCGCCATATGGCGAGATTTTCTTGTGGCTTTTGAAGCGCGATCGAATGAATGGTTTGTCACGACCAAAGCGTTCGTGCGAATTCAGAACACCGCTATCTGTTCTTCCTGTCGATACCTACATCAAGATCACTTTATTCGCGTACGGGTATTCCTCTGTTCTTCTCTGTCCGTCTCAACTTCAGTCTTGTTGGCTGGATTCTCAAGGTCATCGCCACTGGATCATGGTCAGTCTGTGGACTCTGTCCTGGAAGCTACGGACTGTAGAGAGGAGCTGCTGGTAAGAATGAAAGATTAAGTGAAGACTAGACAAAACAGGAGTATGAGACGTGCAAGAGAAGTAAAGATTGAGGTAAACATGAATTTTTAAAAGAAGGAATTAAGAGGATGGGGGGATGGGGAAGGATGGAACAGAAGAAACTCGAATCTGGTGAAAATTTGCGGCACTATGGAAGTGAGCAAACGCTGAAAAAAGCAGGAAGCAAGTGTGTGTTATCGAAAAAGCGGGAAGCGAACAGAAGCTGGAAAATGATGGAAAATTGACATTCTCTGATTTGGCAGATCGCAGGCTTTTTTTAATATATCGGGCTACTTTTTAAGTAGAAAGTTTACCATTGATATACTTTAGTAAAGTTTGAAGACACATTTCAGGCAGGCACAGAGCTCCAGAACGCAACTTTTCAGGCAGCTCTCTAAAATGCTTCAAGTCAAAAGTTTTTTAAAGATGTGTCTCGCAGGGCAACGTCGTTTTTCAATGACACTTCTGGAAGTGTTATTCTCTGTACAGGCGCTAGGTAGGGTTGTCTATAAATCAGTGTTTGTGTTCAAATACCTAAGTCAACGGAACGACTTTAAAGAATAAATTAATCCTCAAGGCAAAACATTCTGAATGTTTTTGCATGTGAGTTTCGAAAAGACACACATTGAAATAGCACATGATCTGTTCAATGTGGATTGTGTAAGGTAGTACACAGGTAAAGGTACTATGCTCGTATTTTAGCCCGACATATCAGAAGCCACTCCGCGTCAGGTAGCAACGCCGGTCTGAAGACGGTAAAGCCGAGGCCTGTGCTTTTCTTAGAAGGAAGACAGTGGGGAGCTGGTTGCAGCTTGCGACATCTATCCCTCGAGGGTTGACATTAGTCACCACCGTATTTTTCTCATGGTGGCCTCTACTTTCCCCTTTTCCATTCAGAAACCCTCCCCCCTCCCCCCACTCCCTTCTCTCTCCCCTCTCCCTTCCTTTCCCTGTGTTGTATGGGTAGTTGACTCGCAAATTTCAACTGCACCCCACCCCAACCCCTCACATAATTTTTCCTGCTCTGCTGTTGCACAACAATCTTCTTGCCGGTCCTGCAAAACTCACGCGGTTTTTGCGTCTTCTACAGCCACTGCTGTCCGCCTGCGTTTTCGCCTTTTACTTATCCTGTATCCAGTCGTCTTCGATGGGTTATATCCAGCATCGATGGGCTGGACATGTCATGTGTACAGACGAGCCCAGGATTCCCAGACAACTGTTCTATGGAGAACTCGTCTTGAGCTGCCGCGACCGAGGACGAACCCCCCTCCCCCCAACCCCCCCCCCCCCCCCCCCCCCTCCATTTTTTTTTTAATCCAACCTCAAGGCAAACCTCGAGTGAACATATTTTCGTCCTCGCTGGCCTGAGACTGCTGTCTCGAATCGAACTGCCCGGCGTGCATGCATGCCTGGAGGCAGGCCGCCACGAAGGCCTTGCCGCTGCAGGAGAGCAAAGACGCAGCGCCGCCTCTAACCCCACTCCTGCCCTGACCACTGGCGTGCCATGTCCCTTCTGCAAGCACCTGTGCGCTTCCGACGTCGGGCTTCAAAGCCAATGCGTGCCCACCGCAGAAGAAAACCGCGCAAAAATTAGTCTTCCTCGACCTCCGAGAGACTGCCATGAAGAAGGATCCGATTGTCTTGTCTCCGTTTTAATTCGACCAAACACGTTACCTTGCGTTGTTTTTATTTTAAATCAAGGTCTCAGTGATAGCCATTTTCCCCCCTTCACCATCCTCTTCGCTTCCCAGTATCCATGTTGTATATTTTATGTCACAAAGAGAACTTGGCAGCTCCCATCCCAGTGCTCTCCCCCTGTGCCCTCATTAGTTCAAACCCAACCCGAAGCCTCTGCAGGGCTATTGATAGCGTCTTTTTTTAGGAGGTGTAGATGGTCCAGTAATCTAAGGCGTTGGACTTTGTAGCGAGGCGTTGTGTCGTGATTCAATCCCAGGGGCGGGAGATATGGAGGAAAAGTTACAAAACAAATCATGTTGATCAAATAAAAAGTTGCTGCTACCCTGTCTTGTCACATTGTCTGGTATGAATGAGTGAATGACTGCATGAATGTGTAGATGAACATCATTTGATGCACCTGTTGGTTAAACGTTTAGACGTGCCAACAAGAATGAAAGTTGCGATGTCTATGGGATCTTCACAGCATCCATGTTGTACAGTTGATACACAGTATCCATGTTGTACAGTTGATACACAGTATCCATGTTGTACAGTTGATACACAGTATCCATGTTGTACAGTTGATACACAGTATCCATGTTGTACAGTTGATACACAGTATCCATGTTGTACAGTTGATGCACAGTATCCATGTTGTACAGTTGATACACAGTATCCATGTTGTACAGTTGATACACAGTATCCATGTTGTACAGTTGATACACAGTATCCATGTTGTACAGTTGATACCGATAGATCCATTAATCACGCCTCATACATCTGTATTTTTGCTTTTCTGCTCTTCGTATCCGTGTACTCTAATCTTTCACATCCCATCTGGGACCTATAGCCCGTACAGGTAAAGTCACATCCCATCTCGGACCCATAGCCCGTACAGGTAAAGTCACATCCCATCTCGGACCCATAGCCCGTACAGGTAAAGTCACATCCCATCTCGGACCCATAGCCCATACAGGTAAAGTCACATCCCATCTCGGACCCATAGCCCGAACAGGTAAAGTCACATCCCATCTCGGACCCATAGCCCATACAGGTAAAGTCACATCCCATCTCGGACCCATAGCCCATACAGGTAAAGTCACATCCCATCTCGGACCCATAGCCCGTACAGGTAAAGTCACATCCCATCTCGGACCCATAGCCCGTACAGGTAAAGTCACATCCCATCTCGGACCCATAGCCCGTACAGGTAAAGTCACATCCCATCTCGGACCCATAGCCCATACAGGTAAAGTCACATCCCATCTCGGACCCATAGCCCGTACAGGTAAAGTCACATCCCATCTCGGACCCATAGCCCGTACAGGTAAAGTCACATCCCATCTCGGACCCATAGCCCGTACAGGTAAAGGAAAAGTCTAAAGGTGTGGGGTTTCATACTGGGATTCCTCGCTCATCACTAGTTGCTCAAACCGAACAGTTTTACCCCCTTGTCACTGGGTCATTGCTATGTTCACTTGACACTGGGTCATTGCTATGTTCACTTGACACTGGGTCATTGCTATGTTCACTTGACACTGGGTCATTGCTATGTTCACTTGTCACTGGGTCATTGCTATGTTCACTTGTCACTGGGTCATTGCTATGTTTACTCCAACGCCTTCTCAACACTTTGGGGAGCATGCAACCAGGCTGCGAAAGAACGCGCCGAAATTATTTTCGCCACTCTTCAGCTTAACCTTCATACTGTATGCATCCGATTTTACTCACGGGTCGGGATAGGCTATGTTCAGGCATGCCACTCTGGGATCCACAGTTTCGAACGCCCAATCCACTAGCCGCGGGCATCAACGGGTCAATCGCGTGCAACACTCGGCTACAAAACCCCTTTACCTATGCATGTGTACCATTCTGTGCAAATCAATATCGTCTTGCCTGAAGAGGCCTGTGTGTGTGTGTGTGTGTGTGTGTGTGTGTGTGTGTGTGTGTGTGTGTTGGTGTTTGTGCATGCGTGAGTGTGTGACGACCTAGGAGTAATGATTTTTCCAACGATTTTTCGAGAACACGGGGAGTTTTCCCACAGCAGCTGTCAGAGCTGAAGGTGATCAGAAAGGAAGATTTTTTTCTCCTTCCTTCTCCCAAGTTCTGTTCCATCACGCACTTTCCATACCTTGATAATCCCTTTTTCAACATCTACCCCACTCCCACTCTTCATCCCCATCCCCCCACCTGCCCCATTCCCCCTCGTCCTTTTGCCTTGAACTGATGCTCTGATGAACCGACCTTTCTCTGAGATGTTGATGCAGGTATTCTATCAGCCTGTAGTCGTGCCAGGATGAGCAGCATCGGGTTGCCACATGGGGATGGTCCAATCAGTGCATGATTACAGGTGTGTTTGCCCTTCCTGGTTTTGTCCTTCAGACGTCGCGCTGCACTGAGAAATGAGAACATTCGGGTTGTAACAAGTCTGTGTGTGTGTGTGTGTGTGTGTGTGTGTGTGTGTGTGTGTGTGTGTGTGTGTGTGTGTGTGTGTGTCTGTCTGTCTCTGTATATCTCTGTTTGTCTGCCTTTGCCTTCGTCTGTCCGTCCGTCCGTCCGTTGGTCGGGTCGATTTGACTGTTTGTGTATTACTGTCTGCCTGTGTCTGGATGTCTCTCTCTCTCTGTCTCTGTCTCTATCTGTCTCTATTTGTGTCTGCCTGTTTGTCTGTCTCTGTGTCTGTGGCTGTCTCTCTTGGTCTCTGTCTCTCTTTGTATCCGGCTATGTCTCTCTGTCTCTCTCTGTCGCTGTCTGTCTCTGTCTGTCTGTCTGTCTGTCTGTCTGTCTGTCTGTCTGTCTGTCTGTCTGTCTGTCTGTCTGTCTGTCTGTCTGTCTGTCTGTCTGTCTGTCTGTCTGTCT
>JAWQFJ010003097.1:30000-32500 GCA_034096865.1 Theodoxus fluviatilis
GGCCTTGCATTTAAGAACTCTCTCTCTGTCTCTGTCTCTCTCTCTCTCTCTGTCTCTGTTTCTCTCTCTCTGCCTCTGTCTCTGTCTCTGTCTCTGTCTCTGTCTCTGTCTCTGTCTCTGTCTCTCTCTCTCTCTCTCTCTTCTCTCTCTCTCCCCTCTCTCCTCCCTCCCTTCTCCCTCCCTCCGTCCCTCCCTCCCATCCCTCCCCCCTCCCTCCCTCCCTCCCCTCTCCTCCCTCCCTCCCTCTGTCCTCATCCCTCCCCCCTCCCTCCCTCCCTCCCTCCCTCCCCTCCATCTCCCTCTCCTCCCTCTCCCTCCCTCCCTCCCTCTCTCTCTCCTCTCTCTCTCTCTCTCTCTCTCTCTTTCTCTCTCTCTCTCTCTCTCTCTCTCTCTCTCCCTTCCCATCCCTCCGATTTGCAGAATACAGAACTTTTAAAAATAAGCATGAAAGCGAATGTTATCTGAACACTTTAAAAATAAAAGAATTCAGGGATGTATTTATCAGATTCAGATTAGGAATTAACGATTTGCGGAATAATGGAAGACACTATAAACGTAACGATGACATTTTTTGTCCATTTTGTACTGATAAAATGGAAAAAAGAGGAACATTTTTTTACTTGGCTGTCCACAATACAATGTTCTGAGGGAAAAGTACATCGCGAAACACATCGGTTTCCATCGAGCAGGGTACACACATGCCTACCTGATAGATGGACAAGGCGCGGATAAAACCAGAGATGTTGCAATGTACATCTATTATGCGCTAGCTTTAAGAAACCAGGCAATGTGTGTAAGCAATAGGCACAGGGGCATTGTACATGAATTTTCTTTTTAATCGTCAGTGGCCGAAATCCGCCAGTTGTAGGTTAGGTAATCCTGTGAAAGTTCATGTACGGTAGAAGTGGGACAAAGAGCTGATTGTACGTTTTATATGTATATAGTATGCAGGAGGCAACCTGCCTTTCATCCTTAGGAGGAAACGATAACTATTTTATATTTGCATGAGTGCCCTTATTATGGAACTAATCATAGTGCACATTGTCTGTGACAAATAATTTTAACTGAATTATATTCCTATACATACGCGATGATGATACAGTTCTATGCTTCACCTAGGGACTTATAGCCAACGGCGAATGTTTTAAGATCTGTACATTAAGAACATTTTATTCATGCATGATGAACATTAGAGCATCAAATTTCAGCTATGTACATTTCACTTTTTCTTTTCTGTACATAAATTGCATAGCACTAAGTCGGGTCTTCGCCGCAATAAATTAATCTCTCTCTCTCTCTCTCTCTCTCTCTCTCTCTCTCTCTCTCTCTCTCTCTCTCTCTCTCTCCCTCCCTCCCTCCCTCTCTCTCTCTCTCCATCTCCCCCCCCCTCTCTCTCTCCCTCTTTCCCCCCCCCCCTCTCTCTCTCCCTCTCTATCTCTCTCCCTCCCTTTCTATCTCTCCCTCCCTATCTCTCCCCCTGCCCCCCTGCCCCCATGCCCCCATGCCCCCAGCATAATACATTGTAGGTGAACATCTGGCGTTACTTTTTACACATCATAATGGGGAAGTCAGCTGATGTGGAAAAGAGGGCTGCTGTCACCATCACGTATATTGGAGTTTTGCAACACACTCAGCTCACATCAGGTAAACGTCCCCTCTCGACTCCACCTCAGCCTAGCTTGGCCATACTTCTGAGTCTTGACTTCTTACCTTTTGCCTCTGTGGTCACTACAGGTGATTGTATGGGTCATCTAAGGGTGACTGGCTCGGGCACAAGATATATATATATATATATATATATATATATATGCTCCGAGGAATCTGTGGCCTTGACCTACATAGCTGGGAACGCCTGCAAGGATGCTGGTCTGTGGTTGCCAATTTTAGCGGTTGTGTTTCTGTTGGGATTTACATGGAATTACCGAAGACCAGACTAAGTCTTATTTTCGATCTGAAGTGATAGGTTTAGAAGCTGTTGACTACATCGAGATCTACTGTAAGTACAAAAGGTTTACACAGCTCTCGTAGCCTGTTATGCACCAGCTTCATTTAGGTCTGGTGGCAGTTGATGTAGCAGCAGTGGTTACAGCAACAACGACAGTAGCAGTAGTATGAGGATAGTTGAGTTGGTGGAGGCAGTAATGGTGGCGGTGGTAGTGGAAGTAATAGTAGAAATTGTCGTCGGTAGTTGCAGCAGCACTAGTAGTAGTAGTAGTAGTAGTAGTAGTAGTAGTAGCAGCAGCAGTAGTAGTGGTAGCATTAGTAACAGTTACAGTCGTGGTGGTAGTTGCATCAGCAGTAAAAGCAGCAGCAGTTGTAGTAGTAGGAATAAGAAAAATAGGAGGAGAAGAAATATGATAGGGGGGGAGGGGGAGGAAGCGGAGGATGGGGAGAAGGAGGAGGAGGGCGAGGGGGTGGAGGAGAGGGTGGAGGAGAGGGTGGAGGAGAGGGGGGAGGAGGGGGGAGGAAGGGGGGGGGAGAAGGAGAATGGGGAGGGGGT
>JAWQFJ010003097.1:35000-50000 GCA_034096865.1 Theodoxus fluviatilis
TCTGTCGTACTTCCCCTCCCCCCACCCCACTCTCTCTCTCTCTCTCTCTCTCTCTCTCTCTCTCTCTCTCTCTCTCCATCTCTCCATCTCTCCATCTCTCCAACTCTCTCTCTCTCTCTCTCTCTCTCTCTCTCTCTCTCTCTCTCTCTCTCTCTCTCTCGCTCGCTCGCTCGCTGTTTTTCCTTCATCACACACATACACACATGAGTGTGGGTACGCACGCTCACAAATACGTGTGCGCACACACGCATTCACACAACATTTGGTGTTTTTATGTTGAAAATCGTGTTTTTAAAAGCCATATCATATTAATAATTACATACTAACAAGCGAATTAATTCGTATTTGCCGATGGCGACAACGTAGACAGTTCCGCCTCCTGGAAGTCAGAAAACAACATTGTCGTGCTGAACGGAAACTCACGTCGTCATTGTGAGGGAAATGGAAAATGTCGGAGAATCAGTTGTGCAGTTTGGAGAACATCTTTATCACGGATGCTGAAAGTATTTCCTACTCGTTGTAAGATCGAGATGCATTCTCAGAGAATCAAGGAACCTGTTGATTTTGTGATAGTCAAGTGATGATGATGACACCAACAACGACGACAGCGACGATGACAATGATGATAATGCTGCTGTCCGTTGTCGTTGTTATTGTATCTGCTGCTGATGATGATTATGATGCTGCTGCTGCTGCTGCTGAATGTGTACACAACAAGATTAGCAAATTGTTGCTGACGAGTCCTCGGCCTGTGAACATCAGCGACGAAATTTGATCCGCAGTTCCGGGATTTGCAGTCCGGAATCCTGACCAATGAATCCACTGCTAGCAGGATCCGGCCCAAGAAGTGTGACCAAGAGGGTGGCGAGATGGACTTGGGGTGGGGGTGGGGGACATAGGGTGGCACGGACAGAAAGGCAAAAGGAGTGTGGTGGATGGGGGGGATTCGAAAGAGTTGCGACACACTGAACGTAGGTGCCTCCTAACACCCCCACAGGCTGTCGCATGTCGTCTGCTCAGTCAAGCGGCAACGAGAACACTGGGAAAGTCACTGGGATGAACTGCCGGATGCTTGGATCCTGTTGTTTTCGCTCCCCTTCCCTTTCCTCTCGAGCTGCTGTGTCTGTCGGTTCAGGAGTTCAGGAGTTCAGGAGTTCCACTGGCAAACTCACTGATATCCCATGGAAGCTGCACTTCAAAGTTGACGCGGTCTGTGTTCACAAGTCTGACCTGGAAAATCGACCGTTGTTTGGAATAGACACTCTTTAGACCATTTGCAGATTCAGATTGTGAGTATTCCTCAAACCAAAAGCTTCGATTTTTTTCTATACAGACTGTTCTACGTATGAAGAGTCCTATATAGTCTAAATTATTGCTGCTGTTATCAAGTGTTTTCTCTCCTCCTTAGGCGAGAGAGAGTGAGAGTGATTAAGCTTGATTCGATTTTAATGGCTATTATGGAGGGTTTTTCTAAATCGGCTGCCGGAAAACATTTTCATAAGACAAAGTATTTTGACAACGAGCTTAGGCTAAATTTCATTATTCTGATTGATGGGTAACGAATACGCGTCTAACTTTTTTTATTTCTTCCTCCCTCCTCCCATTTCCCCTTCAATCGCTTGACAATGCATTCGTGTTTGTGTGTGTGTGTGTGTGTGTGTGTGTGTGTGTGTGTGTGTGTGTTGTGTGTGTGTGTGTGTGTTGTGTGCGTGTGTTGTGTGTGTGTGTGTTTTCATGCTTGTTCTCATTAGCATGTCTCTGTCTCCTCGTCTCGTCTCGTCTCTTCACTTCTCTTCTCTCTCTCTTTCTCTCTCTTTCTCGTTCTCTCTCTCTCTCTTTCTCTCTCTTTTTCTTTCTCTTTCTCTCTCTCTTTCTCTCTCTCTCTTTCTCTCTCTCTTTCTCTCTCTCTCTCTCTCTCTCTCTCTCTCCTTCTCTCTCTCGCAGTGTCTGCGCGCAGGCACGCTCAGTACAGTCAGGTCTGTAATAATCACAAACCGTGATCGTGTAAACTTGAAAGGAAGTAACAGAAATACTGCATTCATCTAATGTTACTCGAGTTACATAAATCATTTGGCAAAAATATTTGAGGAAAAAGTTATTTCCTATGACTGGACAGGTGTGCGTAAGGCGACAGCATTGGCATGACAACGGCACGGTCTTATAGACTGAGTGACAGATGGTCCCCGTTGCAGACCCAACTCCAATCAGTTGAATCTTCCCTTTCTAAGGAGTTGAATCTTCCCTTTCTAAGGAGTTGAATCTTCCCTTTCTAAGGACAGCCCGACAAAAAGTCGGAGTCGCATTCTAGATTTTCCCACCCATCCATGAAACGTCTGCGTCGAATTCCGACACGCTCCTGTTCGTATTCGGCGTGTTTGCCTGTGGGGATATTCAAGTCTGAAATATTTCTGAAGTTATAGGCCTTGTCGAGTCCTCAAATCAACAATGCTTTGTGTGCCGAGAGAATGTAGGTGAAGCGATCAGTTCGAAATGGAAATCAGCCGACGTAAATGTCTGAAATATGGTTTTGTGACATACGGGGACGTGGAAATGAATGCTTGACTGTTATGGGCCGCCCTCTCGTCTCCATGCGCATCAACACACATGAAAAACAAGTACATGGTGTTCACTTTTATCTTACAGCTGTATTGTAATGAGCAATATTAGCACTGTCAGTGTTTTCAGCGTGAATCTCTCTCTACATCTATATCTGTCTGTCTGTCTATGTCCTATCTGTCTGTCTGTCTGCCTGCCTGCCTGCCTGTCTGCCTGCCTGCCTGCCTGCCTGCCTGCACGCCCGCCCGTCCGTTTCTCTTTCTCTGTCTGCCTGTCTCTGTCTGCCTCTCTCTCTCTCTGCCCCCCCCCCCTCTCTCTCTCTCTCTCTCTCTCTCTCTCTCTCTCTCTCTCATATAGATATAGCCAAACATTAGTCGAGAAAAAAACTGTCGTGCTCTGTAGACTCCAGAGATTCCTGTCTGCGCCTGTAGGCTCTGTATAGATATGTACATATCGCTCTTATGATGTACATTTGGTTAGATGCCAACACATAATTATTTCACTGGATTTTGACAATTTAGGTCTAGATGTGGAAATATATAGCGTTCTCTTAAACCGTACAATGTGGGGCAACAGAGAAGGAAATGCTCCTCCGTCTCATACTTTTCTCTGCATAGAGGACATACTTTTTCTAGCTCTTCTGTTATATAGGCCTATCTTAGCTTATGGATGTACAATTTAGTGATGCCCATGCGAAGACGTACGTAAATATCTCTGAACACTTTTGTCTATGTCGTAGAGATATATTTCAGTCATACACGAGTCTTTAAATTGTCTGTTGAAAGAATATCTATGGCTGCTAAGTACTCTTTCTTTCCAGAGTTCGAAAAATCTGCTCGTCAGCCTGTCTCTCAGATTTCTCAACAATGCAGTCTCATCATTAACTCTTTGTTCTATCCATACATTTTCAAGGTCGCAGTCTCTCAAGCTTTTTTTCACCTTGGATGTCCAGAGTATACAGTTTTTAGACGTATGTAACATCATTCTGTATACCTTCTTTGGGAGTCTGCTTTCATCCATTTTCAGAACTTTTAACCAGTACTTGATACTTCTAATCTGAGCTTTCACATTGAGGGGGAACCGTCCCGTGCCTCCATAAACCATGTCATTTGGGGTACGGGATGACACATTCAAGAAACTCTTGAGAGCACGCAGGTGTACACCCTCTACAGTTTGGCAGTCGTCAATTCCTCACACCACAGATCCATATAAAAGTATTGTTTGGATCTGTGCATCAAAAAGTTTTAAGAACACACTGGGCGTTACATGGAATACCTTTCTCAGTGATTTGATCAACAGCATGAGGGCTGCTTTCGCTCTGCATGCTATGTCAGTCTGGGTTACATTTGAGCACAATTTTGCTGATAGGACATTACCCAGATATTTTGTATTCGCTGGCTGTTTGCAATTGCTCATTGCCAAGAAACCATTTTTTGTGCTTGGCAAGGTGTCCCCCTAATCTGTATACTACTACTCTAGTCTTTTCAGTATTGACAATGAGCCCAAGTCAATCAGCTGCCCTCTTCAGATCGTTAAGCTGATTTTGGAGGCATATTGCCGTGTCTGAGAGTAGGGCAATGTCGTCTGCAAATAGAAGAGCACAACTCGGATGTATTTGGCATTAGTTGGATTCCATGCTTACTGTTGGCAGAAATTTCTTCAACCAACGAGTTCACAAGGTATGAAAATAAGATCGGACTAGCTTTGCAGCCTTGTTTTAGGCCCACGGTGCTTTCGAATAAGTCAGTGCAGCCCTCATTCCCTCTTACGCAATACTGTACTTTACTGTATAATATTATCGCTTTCAGGATGTTCAGTAATTTCCCCCTGATCCCGTATTCTGCAAGGGTATTCCACAGAGTGTGACGCTTCACAGTATCGAAAGCCTTGAACACTTGAATAGGGCCGATGGCCTTATCAATAAACTTGTTCGTTCGTTCGTTCGTTCTCTCTCTCTCAAAAATCATCTACGCTGCAATGTTTAGATACCGCCATTGCCTGTGCCCGAGAATCCCGAGATGCACGTGCAGGTCACCGCGATGGTGAATGTGTGAGCATCGCGACAGAGTCAGGGTCAGGGAAGAAAACATCAAAATTACAAAATAACGCCTTGTTAGAGGATGGTAATGTGTTTGTATACACAATCCCCGCCTTTTTACATTCGCCGGATAAAACCCGCGGTGCCAGCCAACTACCTTCCTACTTGAGCTGCAAGGAAAGAAGTAGAAGCAAGGAATGTGCTGAATGTGTGTGTGTCATGACCATGTGTGACTGTCAGCGGGGGCGACGCTGGTCCACTGTGCAACGCGTCGTCAGGCCACTGCGTCTGACCGACCCAGGGGAACGTGCGTCACGGCCCGCTCCATCGAACGTGGACGACCCTCCAGCCAGTTCATCAAACCCGGACTGTTCATCGAGGGAGGAGACGATCGAGGCACCAAGCCTCTCCGTACGCGGTCAGCTGCTGCTCACATCGCCCGGCCGACTGGACAGCGAGACAGGACAGCGAGTCAAACCTCAACAGGGTATATACAGCGTATTGGGATGACCCTCGTTCTGTACGAATATAGGTGCTCCTTCAACAACCGAGCTAGCTGACGGGCAAGGCAAGGTACAGAGCATCATTTGGCTGGTTTCGTTCCATTCGTGCAGAGACTGATGTCAAGTCTTTGATTCCCTATTTGGATAGCTTGTTCTTCCAAGAGACACGTTTTATAGAAACAAGCGAGAGATATATTGTCCCCCCTTCTCTCTCTCTCTCTCTTTCTCTTTCTCTCTCTCTCTCTCTCTCTCTCTCTCTCTCTCTCCGTACATGTGTGTCGAGCATGTGTGCGTGCGTGCGTGCGTGTGTGCATGTTTGAGAGAGAGAGAGAGAGAGAGAGAGAGAGAAGAGAGAGAGAGAAAGAGAGAGAGAGAGAGAGAGAGAGAGAGAGAGAGAGAGAGAGAGAGAGAGAGAGAGAGAGAGAAGAGAGAGAGAGAGAGAGAGAGAGAGAGAGAGAGAGAGAGAGAGAGAGAGAGAGGAAGGGAGGGAAGGGGCGGGGGGCGGGAGGGGGGGGGACGGAAGAAGAAAAAACAGTAACGCGATCAATAATTTCTGAGACAAGAAAACAATACACATGTTGTGCGAAAGTAATAAGGTGACCGTACATTCTATCCGTGTTGAACATCACTTCCACTCCCTCACCATGTCTGAACGGGGGACAACTCCGATGTGAACAATAGTGTCCTTGAGTGCGCCTCGCACAGGTCCCTGCATGCATTTTCTTTTGAGACGGAGCGAAGACTGCTTTCAAAACCTTCACTGAGAGTTTCCCCGCGTACACGCGAGTCACTCATTCTAAAACGTGTCAGAATTCTTTATCGAGTCAATAGACGCTTTCGTAGGTTTCCATCTATATCTGCAACCACTTTGAATTCCTGCGTGCACAGAGCACGTGACTTTCGTAGTTGATGAGTTCAACGACCGCGTAAGATGAGCAACTGCGTATGTGTTTTCGGGGTTACTTGGCTATGTGCACGTAGTGTCATATCGTAGCATCACAGATAATACCACTCCCAAGATCTGGCGAACTTCAAGGCATTTTGCGTGAGCATATTCAAAAGTGTGTGACGGCAGCTGAGAGAGAGAGAGAGAGAGAGAGAGAGAGAGAGAGAGAGAGCGAGAGAGCGAGAGAGCGAGAGAGCGAGAGAGCGAGAGAGAGAGAGAGAGAGAGAGAGAGAGAGAGAGAGAAAGGAAGGGGAGGTAAAGAGAGTGGGAGGGGGAGAGGTGGAAAGGTGGAGAGAAGGGGGGAAGGAGGGAGAGAGAGGAGAGGAGAGAGGAGGGGGGGGGAGAGAGTGAGAGCGGGGGCCGAGAGAGAGGGAGCGGAGGAGAGAGATGGAGGGGGAGGAGAGAGAGGGAGGGGGAGGAGAGAGAGAGGAAGGGGGAGGAGAGAGGGAGGGGGAGAGTCATAGGGAGGGGGAGAGAGGGAGGGGGAGAGAGGGAGGTAAAGAGAGGGAGGGGAGAGAGAGGAGGAGAGAGAGAGAGAGGGAGGGATAGAGAGAGAGGGGGGGAGAGAGAGAGGGAGGGGGAGAGAGAAAGGGAGGGGGAGAGAGAGAGGGATAGGGAGAGAGGGAGGGAGGGAGGGAGGGAGGGGGAGGGAGGGAGAGAGAGAGAGAGAGAGAGAGAGAGAGAGAGAGAGAGAGAGAGAGAGAGAGAGAGAGAGAGAGAGAGAGAGAAGGGGAGAGAGAGAGGGAGGGCGAGAGAGGAGGGGGAGGGAGAGAGAGAATTTAAATGCCGCTCCCAAAACATTGTAGACGGGACACTGCTCGTATCTCTCCGTTGTGTCCCCCTGTAGAACCAGGTTTATCACCCCCTCAGATTGCAGATTGCAGATTGGAGATTGCAGACTGCAGTACTGAACTGCTCATTCCAAGGGTTCCCTATAATTGAAAGCTAAGCACCCGAGGTCGAGGTGTTTCTTGTAGTTGTGGTTTTCCCTTGTGACTCGACATGAACGCAAGTCTTGCGGCGGAACTCAGTAGGGATTCTTTCTCTAAGAGGGAAAGCAATATTTAGAGTAAATTGTTTTTGAGACGTTCCGTCCGAAATAGTTTGAAAAAGAAATGCATTGGAGCCTTTGCATGGACTGTGCTTACATCTCTGACTAGATATCTTTGCGTATAACTGAGTGAATATGTACAGTCTCTGGTACCATCCTCTGTTTCATTACATTTTACTGTCTCTGCCAGTCTATCTGTTGTCAGTTTTGTTGTCCGCCCGCCTGTTAGACAGTCTGTGTGCGCTTTACAAAAATCTCACCTGCCTTCGTGTCAGTCTGGCAACATGTTTTTTTCGTCAGTCAGTTTGTCTGTGTATGTGAATGTGTGAGTGCGCGCGCATGTGTGTGTGTGTGTGTGTGTGTGTGTGTGTGTGTGTGTGTGTGTGTGTGTGTGTGTGTGTGTGTGTGTTGTGTGTGTGTGTGTGTGTGAGAGAGAGAGAGAGAGAGAGAGAGAGAGAGAGAGAGAGAGAGAGAGAGAGAGCGGGAGAGAGAGCGAGAGAGTCATCGTCCGTCCGTCCTTCTCTCTGTCTCAGTTTGTGTGTGTGTCTGTTGTTTGGCACATATACCAGTTATGGGACAGATCAAATGGCCCAATAATGAAGAGTAAAAGTGAAAAGTGGTTTGAGACACATTTATGGGTAATACATTGTAATATATAATGAACACCTTCACCTTTAAGCCTGTGTCTTGGATTTTTTGTTTTCGTCTTCTCGAACGGCGGTAAACATAGAATGTATTACTTTCCAGTTACCTTATTCTCAAACCTTCACGTGTTATCTTGTGACTGTCAATCAACGCTTGAGTGTCCATAGAAATATGCCTCACAGAGGTGGACTTGCCATTTTTCAACAGTGTGCAAAGGACAAGAGTCCTGGGGGTGGGGGTGGGGTTGGGTTTACCGCAAGGCAGCTGCTGTATGTGAAATGTAGCCATTGGTACTACAACAGTCAATACTATTATTTTCATTGTATGTAGGATTGAATCTAAGGTAAATCGGAGGAGACCATTCATAGCTTTTTTGTACGCTACGATTTTCTGAACAAATGACTACTGAACTGCAACTTTTCATGTTTGGTGACTTGCTGTCGTCCATGAATGTTCTCCACTGATGACTGCTTTGGGCCAGACTTTATGTGCCAGGCATTCGAAAAAAGGTTGCATTCGGTTTGTTTTCATCACGAACTCATTACTCTGTTTTTGCACTTGCAGGAGCATACTCCCTTTGTGACGGATTTACAGCCCCTGGAGTGACGCAACTGCTGACGTCACTTCCGGGATGGGGGCCCTCTACCAGTTGGGCCTGCTTTTCAAAAAGAACTTCCTGTTAAGAAAACGGCAGCCTGTAAGTATTATAATGACTTGTGTAGTCTGTCTTTCAGAGCCTGCACATTTGTGGATGACTTGTAGGATCTTCTGCTGTCTTACTTTTTGTTGTTTCTTTTGTCGACCATGTTGTCTCGATGTCAGTCTTCTGTGTTCCTGTACATCCCAGTGCTATAACCACTGGGTTATTGAAGTTCTTGATAAATCCTGTCTACATCGCCAATATACAGACGTCAATAATTTTGGACGCCACCAGTTTTGGTTTTACATGGTTTATATATATCCACCCATCTCGGGGTCTCATCCAGCTTTTCCATTTTACCCACATCTACTGGGATATGAGATAAACCTTGTAGGGGTGGTGGTGGTAGTAGTAGCAGCAGTAGCAGTAACGGTAGTAGAAGGAGGAGGTGGAGGTGCACTTTTTTATAACTTGGTTTGTCGGTTTAAACAAGACTGTACTCTACCTAGCGAATATGCTGCAGAATGTATGACGCAGATGAATTTCTGCCCTCGGCAGTGGGTTAAGCCAAAACTCATTCAAACAAGCGTCGTGCAGAATGTCTATTTTTATTGCAAATTGAGAACGGTGTGATGTTGAAACGTAGAAACTAGACAATTGCAGCGGGAATGAGAGATGGCTGTTGTTGCTAATCTTGGTTTATTCTGAGGTTCTGTGCGTCACACGTCGTGGTCTCTTGAGCTTTGAGGCGAGGCAAAGCGACGGGAAAAGACCGTGAAAGTTGGAGATGATGATCGACATACAATATCTTTGCAGGGGTACATTGTTATCAGGTGAAGACTGTGAACTATGGGAATGTTTTCTAGTGTGTCTGGATGTTTCACTGGGGGCGAGTCATCATAAGCAGAAGGCAAAAGGAGGCGACAAGCTTGGCCTACAAAAGAAACACGAGACTGGAGATGACAAGATGGGTAAAATGTTTGGCCGTGATGGTGACATTCAGCAGGATGTTGAGGGTTCAGTGCCCGCCTGAAGTCATGAATCTTTTCTGTCTATCCACCGCAGGGATTTTCGGTCAGTTTTGGGGGAGCAAGCACGATTGAGATGGAGAAGGAGAAATTGGAGGAAGGGTAGTAGGGGAGGAGAAGAATGAATAACTGGAAAAGGGGATATCCAAACTCGAGACTGAAAATACGCATACGGAAGCAAGATATCGAATTTGCCTCAGAAGATAGCGGCATTAAACAATACGACGACGGCCAAGATGTGCAGAAGTGCGTTTTTGATTCGGGAGACATTGGGGACACATTGGGGACACATTGGGGAGACATTGGGAAGCCATTGGGGAGACATTGGGGACACATTGGGGAGACATTGGGGACACATTGGGGAGACATTGGGGAGACATTTTGGAGACATTGGGGAGACATTGGGGAGACATTGGGGAGACATTGGGGACACATTGGAGAGGCGAATTGAGCACCATAAAGGTAATGTTTTGTTAGCAAAAAGGGGGTGAGCTTTGAGACACGCACACAAGCATGCGAGCGCGCTCGCACGCACATACACACACACATGCATCCACACAAACACGCACACACAAAAGAAGAAAGAGAGAGAGAGAGAGAGAGAGAGAGGGAGGGAGGGAGGGAGAGAGAGAGAGAGAGAGAGAGAGAGAGAGAGAGAGAGAGAGAGAGAGAGAGAGAGGGAGGGAGAGAGAGAGAGAGAGAGAGAGAGAGAGAGAGAGAGGGAGAGAAAGAGGGAGAGAGAGAGAGAGAGAGAGAGAGAGAGAGAGAGAGAGAGGAAGGAGGGAGAAGGGAGCAGGGAGGAACGAAAGACAGACAGAGACAGAGACAGATGAAGACAAACAGGCGGACAGACAGACGGACGGACAGACGGAGATAGCGACCCAAAGAATTGGGAGGTCAGGGAGGGGGTCGTTGGGACAGTGACCGTTTAGCAGAGAGCATCACTAGTGACCTCATAGAATGCTATAAAAGCATATCCATGTTCCATCGTTTGTCGTGGGCTCGAGCAAGTTAGAGGATTACATGGGGGTGGGAAGGGAACAAGCTGAGAGACCATGACACATATATTAAGTGTGTACAGCCTCCAGGGTCAGTACAGGTGGCGATGATGAGTGGTCCTGTTGTCTACGTCATCTCCTGTTGCTGATGCTGGCCTAAAGCTGGGGAAGTTGGACACATAGGCAAGGAGGAAATAGAAAGGCGTGGTGGACATTGAGGGAGAAGGAGGACAGCACAGGTGGCGATGATGAGTGGTCCTGTTGTCTACGTCATCTCCTGTTGCTGATGCTGGCCTAAGGCTGGGGAAGTTGGACACATAGGCAAGGAGGAAATAGAAAGGCGTGGTGGACATTGAGGGAGAAGGAGGAAGAGAGAGAGAGAGGGGGGGGAGGGGGAGACAGAAGGACAGGCAGGCAGGAAGGCAGGCAGGCAGGCAGGCAGACACGCACACACAGAGACACACGCAAAGGCAGACGCACACACACGCACGCACACACATACGCGCGCGCGCACACACATACACACACACACACACACACACACACACACAGAGTATAGGTTTTACACTGTGAGGGCCAAGAAGTGAAGGCTAGAAGATTGCAGGATACCCCATTCTTAGTTACCGAACTCACAGACAGGCGATTTTAACAATCTTTCTGTGTGAATGGGGTGGGTGGCGGGGAGTTGGGGGAGAGAACGAAAATAATTATGATAACCATCACGCCAATGTTCATAAGGACGAGCGGTTTTTCCCTCTTCAACCGACTGTTTATCTGCCTCGGTGTCACGGAGACGACTTGTCCGGGAGTATTGCAAAAACTCTCAAATCGGGACTTCTTGCACCTTATTAACACTGTTAAAAATCAGTTTAACAAAATTCACATATAAATAAAAAGGTAAAATATGATAATTTGACCAAGGAACATCGAAATAAGGACAATCATAAAAGAAAAAGAAACAAAACTCGTCCCGGTCTTTTTCGCACTGCATTCCGTCATTGATGGAAAATCGTTTCCTCATCGACATGGATCGATGGCGTTTTACGGCCATTCAGCCTTTGTAGGCTATGTATGGCCATTAAGCACGAAAACAGCAAGAACTGTTTGGAGTAAGCGCGAATCAAGTGCCCGTATTTGTTCGCCTCTTACGAATCGCGTTGGGAGACGCGGTGGGTCCATTTTGACTCCCAAACTACTGGGGGGTTTCCTCATCGAAAACTGACCAACCAATGTCAGTATAACAAAGAAAGCTGGCAGTGACCGTACACAAGACCGAATCCATGCTTACGTCTGATTTCCAGCACAAAGACCCATATCCACGGATGTTCTAGAGTGACTGTCAAATATTTTACGCACGCGGCACGAATTCATCATGAGGCTTGGCACACCGAGTTTCCCTAAGTTCCCTGAGGCGTACGAAGTCTTGACTGACTGCCGAAAACCAAATTAGAATGTCACGCAGCCATGTTAAGTCTCAGCCGGTCCGGGTGATATGTATCTTGACCGTGCCTGCAGTTGAGGATGAAGAATACTGATCGTGGTTTGTTCACTCAGCATCGCCTTCTTTTCCGGCGTCCTGAGAGATCCCCAGCCTCCGCCACAGCCGTGCCGTTGATCGTCCACGCTGCTGCGCCTGCCCTCAGAGCGAGTGCAGGATCACGGGAGACAGGTCTATGATACTGAGCACCACCAGTGCAGGATCACGGGAGACAGGTCTATGATGCTCAGCACCACCAGTGCAGGATCACGGGAGACAGGTCTATGATGCCCAGCACCACCAGTGCAGGATCACGGGAGACAGGTCTATGAGCACCATCAGTGCAGGATCACGGGAGACAGGTCTATGACCACCACCAGTGCAGGATCACGGGAGACAGGTCTATGACCACCATCAGTGCAGGATCACGGGAGACAGGTCTATGAGCACCACCAGTGCAGGATCACGGGAGACAGGTCTATGAGCACCACCAGTGCAGGATCACGGGAGACAGGTCTATGACCACCACCAGTGCAGGATCACGGGAGACAGGTCTATGATGCTCAGCACCACCAGTGCAGGATCGCAGGAGACAGGTCTATGATGCCCAGCACCACCAGTGCAGGATCACGGGAGACAGGTCTATGAGCACCATCAGTGCAGGATCACGGGAGACAGGTCTATGATGCCCAGCAACACCAGTGCAGGATCACGGGAGACAGGTCTATGATGCTGAGCACCACCAGTGCAGGATCACGGGAGACAGGTCTATGATGCTCAGCACCACCAGTGCAGGATCACGGGAGACAGGTCTATGATGCCCAGTACCACCAGTGCAGGATCACGGGAGACAGGTCTATGATGCCCAGCACCACCAGTGCAGGATCACGGGAGACAGGTCTATGAGCACCACCAGTGCAGGATCACGGGAGACAGGTCTATGATGCTCAGCACCACCAGTGCAGGATCACGGGAGACAGGTCTATGATGCCCAGCACCACCAGTGCAGGATCACGGGAGACAGGTCTATGATGCTGAGCACCACCAGTGCAGGATCACGGGAGACAGGTCTATGAGCACCACCAGTGCAGGATAACTGGAGACAGGTCTATGATGCCCAGCACCACCAGTGCAGGATCACGGGAGACAGGTCTATGATGCGCAGCACCACCAGTGCAGGATCACGGGAGACAGGTCTATGAGCACCACCAGTGCAGGATAACTGGAGACAGGTCTATGATGCCCAGCACCACCAGTGCAGGATCACGGGAGACAGGTCTATGATGCTCAGCACCACCAGTGCAGGATCACGGGAGACAGGTCTATGATGCCCAGCACCACCAGTGCAGGATCACGGGAGACAGGTCTATGATGCCCAGCACCACCAGTGCAGGATCACGGGAGACAGGTCTATGATGCTCAGCACCACCAGTGCAGGATCACGGGAGACAGGTCTATGATGCTCAGCACCACCAGTGCAGGATCACGGGAGACAGGTCTATGATGCCCAGCACCACCAGTGCAGGATCACGGGAGACAGGTCTATGATGCTCAGCACCACCAGTGCAGGATCACGGGAGACAGGTCTATGATGCCCAGCACCACCAGTGCAGGATCACGGGAGACAGGTCTATGATGCTCAGCACCACCAGTGCAGGATCACGGGAGACAGGTCTATGATGCCCAGCACCACCAGTGCAGGATCACGGGAGACAGGTCTATGATGCTCAGCACCACCAGTGCAGGATCACGGGAGACAGGTCTATGATGCCCAGCACCACCAGTGCAGGATCACGGGAGACAGGTCTATGAGCACCACCAGTGCAGGATCACGGGAGACAGGTCTATGAGCACCACCAGTGCAGGATCACGGGAGACAGGTCTATGATGCCCAGCACCACCAGTGCAGGATCACGGGAGACAGGTCTATGATGCCCAGCACCACCAGTGCAGGATCACGGGAGACAGGTCTATGATGCTCAGCACCACCAGTGCAGGATCACGGGAGACAGGTCTATGAGCACCACCAGTGCAGGATCACGGGAGACAGGTCTATGAGCACCACCAGTGCAGGATCACGGGAGACAGGTCTATGAGCACCACCAGTGCAGGATCACGGGAGACAGGTCTATGATGCTCAGCACCACCAGTGCAGGATCACGGGAGACAGGTCTATGAGCACCACCAGTGCAGGATCACGGGAGACAGGTCTATGAGCACCACCAGTGCAGGATCACGGGAGACAGGTCTATGAGCACCACCAGTGCAGGATCACGGGAGACAGGTCTATGATGCTCAGCACCACCACTAAGAACAGTCTCCCTCTAGACATTCGTCTATGGGAAAGTCTCTCTTCCTTCTGGAAAACCCCCACACTGAATAGTTTTCTGTTTTCTCTGTGAATTTGTGGAGCACTTTGGAGTAGTATTCTGAAATGGTGGTATACACATTTTCCTCCCTACCTAACCGAACTAATCTAACTAAACTACATAAACTAAACTAACTAAACTACATAAACTAACTAAACTACCTAACTATGCTACCTACCTACCAATCCACCCACCCACCTACCCACCTACCTGCCTACCCACCTATCTACCTACCTACCTACCTACCTATTTGGATTGCTTTGCCTATTCATCTGACGCCGCTCACTAAGCACTGAAAGAAAGAACCACTTAAATGACGCCTCGTATGCTTTCCGGCCTTGACGAGACAGTGAGGCTGACAAACATGGGTAGGTCCATGGTGGCAAATAATGTGACGGCCTTGACGAGACAGTGAGGCTGACAAACATGGGTAGGTCCGTGGTGCCAAATAATGTGACGGCCTCATTTGCGTAACTCTGCTGTGGGTAAATTGAAGTGTGACAAACTTCCATGGAGGAAAAAAAAAAGTCGACAGTGCGAAATATCTTGAATACTAAAACGTGCAGGCACCTCGACTGCGCGACGGAAAACCGGCCCCAGAAATGTGTAGAAAAACGGCGCGAACATTCCCCAGGGATCAGCGGGTCATCCACAACGGCCTTGACCTTCACATCACAACCTTGGGAAACATGGGAAAGAGACTTGAGTCAAGGACACACACACACACACACACACACACTCACACTCAC
>JAWQFJ010003097.1:52500-67500 GCA_034096865.1 Theodoxus fluviatilis
ATGAGGGGTTTCACCCCCTGCTGCCATTCCCTTTTTGTCCACAGCTAACTCACCGCCTTTATTCATTTTTCGTAACACCACCCCCCACCCCCTTTCCACCACCGTCTTCGAATGATCCCCACCCCACCTTTCATCTATTTAGGTAAGTTTTTAAAAAGAAGGTAAAGGTGTGGTTTTATATAGCGACTTACACCCTTTGTCTGGGTCTCAAACCGCTTTACACTTTACCCCGTGATCACTTCGTTCTCTTTGTCAGCATCTCAGTGCTCTGTGCTCTTCTGAAGACTGCTAAGGCACATTGCAATGAAACTAAAATACATGCATGCACAGACACGCAGAAACACAGGGACACACAGAGACACAGGAACTTAGAGACCCCTTCACATCAAGTCGCACTAAAGCCACCTGCAGGAATAGATAAACATCCATTCGTTCAATCACAACGGGACACCCGGACGCGCAGAATACCTCTGTCTGTCTTTCTATCTTTCTGTCTTTCTGGTCTGTCTAGTTTGTCCTCTCTCTCTCTCTCTCTCTCTCTCTCTCTCTCTCTCTCTCTCTCTCTCTCTCTCTCTCTCTCCCACCCAGACGGACAGACAGTCACACACCAGTGCACTTCATACTGTGTGGTCGGACGACTGGGTTTTAGTGAGAGAAGGACGGTGATTAGGCACTTATCGTCCTATCAACTGCTGGGTAATCGTATTGCTGGGTAATCGTATTGCTGGGAAGAAGCAGGAGGCCAGCGGGGACGGGGAGAGGGGGTGGAGGGTTCAGGGGGTGGAGGGGGAAGAGGAAGGGGGAGGCCAGGGACACAGTACTTGTGGGGCTCTGTGGCCGAGTGGTTAGCGCGCTGGACCTACAGTCGCTTGCGGCCAGTGGGTACGGCGTTCGAAGCTGCGCGGTTCCCAGAGTTGCATCCTTGAGCAAGATCCTTAACTCGCATTGCTTCTCCCCACCCAGGAGTAAAACCGGGTACCTGTGAGGGCAATGTTGGCAAAAACGGAGTGCGATTAACCCTTGTATGCGGCCAAGCGCCAGCATCGTGTTGGAATACTCCCCAGGGAGCGGAGTTGGTGCTGGTACCTGACTGTGTGCGTCTTAAATGTCTGTCACTATGTTTGTTGTGAGGTACCAGTGGTGATTGATCAAGATGCCCAGTGATCAGGGGGCAAAGTGTAAAGCTGTTTGAGACCCAGACAAAGGGTGTAAGTCTCTATTTAAAACCACACCTTTACCTTTTTTTTACCCATGGTGCAGACAAAGGTGTAGAGTGTGAGAACGATGTAAATTTGTATAAGGAAGTAAAATAGTTGGGATTGGCAAAGAGGGGGGTAGGAGGAGATGGATGTAGGGGGGGGGGGGTAGGGGGGGGGGGTTGTACACAGAGACTTTGGATAAAGAGATTTCACACTGGAGTAGATGAATTCTTCTCCGCCAGGAGACTGCGCGTAATGGATCTGGCATGTGGAATGGTAGTAAACCGTGTATAAGGGGGGGGGGGGGGGATTGCTTTGCATATTTCTGACAGAATATAATGAGAATGTGTGACTTACTTTCCTGGAACTGAGTACCTGTGGCTGAAGTCTTGAATAGAACTCGGCAAGCCTACGCTATCTGGTCTTACTTAAACAGATCAGTTGAGCTGCTGCATGTGAGACAGCGTATATTTTAGAAAAGCTATGCGCCTCAGCAACCTGCATTTTTTTTTGGCCTCGGCCCTTGCCTTGGCTTCCAAGTACGGTCTTGCTTGTTTTGTCCTCAGGTGTGTGCGCATACAGCCGGTGTTTACTCACCCGTTTTGTTCAGTAACTGGACCGCCGTCAATTGCGAAAGAAACAGCGTCGATGATTCCCTGATTCAAAGCTTGAAAAGCGGTCCTCCTCAAATGTTGTCTTTGAAAACATTATTTGTTTTCTATTTTTGCCATTTTTATATCAGTTTCTCGAAAAACTGTCTTTGACGTTAATAGCTAATTTGAAAATGGTCTTCAATGCCAGTAAGGGTTCATTGAAAAGAACTGTATTACTAGACAATTAGTTACCGGAGCATTACACCTTATTGCCACAAACAAATAGTTTTGCCTATATAGAGTCTCTTTCTTTATTTGATATGGCTTGAAAGTGAAATCTTTTATTATCTTAAAAAAAATCGAAGGTTTGTCATACATCCATTAGGGCACTTAACCCCTTGGCTATTGAAAATGGTGATAGTTTGAAGATTGAATTTTGGCCGCTGCCTTAAAACAGGTCAAGATGTGAGTAACTGAATCATAACATGCAGTTAGATCAAGGCTAGTTGAAACAACTCTGCGTGACTCTCATTAGTGGCCAATCACAACTGTACACACGACTTCATTCCTCAGTGACAAGTGCATCTGCGAATGTCCCAAGTTCTGACCAGTTCCTCTAAAAGTCTACGTCTTTGCTAGTCAGTGGCCTCGAGGAAAAACGAAATACTTAATCAAGCTAATAACTAATACGGAAATATGTTTGTGTTCAATTTTCCTCTGGATCGAGATGTTTGGTGGAGGAAATTGTGGAGGCCTAGAAGACAATGAGAATTTCATATAGCGAGGACAGCTATGACGGGACGTTGAAGTGAATCCAATGCGAGAGTCAGTCAGTCAGGTGTGCTGCCAGCCATTCCTGCGTTGCTGACGGCTCTGGCACGTGGCTCTCCCTGCTGAAGGCAGAACGCCCAGGAATGGAATTAAGGTTTCGTATGACAGCTTTACCGCAGCCTTGAGGAGATGATCACGTGTGCTGTTGATGCAGCTTTGCTTTGTCTATTGTCAGATCGAAGATGTCAAGTCGGGTTGCCTTCTTGCTTGTGGATGGCGACTGAACGCTAGCGAAAAAAACTTAGGAACTGAACAGCTGCCTAAACTGCCGTCAAATGATTTTGAGATCAATGAACATCTGCGTCGCGCGTGAAGAACTGCCGAGTAAAAAATGTCCACGTCGCCGAATTTCCGAACAGCCGCCAATCGGCAAAAAGAACGCGGTGGGGAAAAAGTGCTACCTATTTTTAGACATGATTATATTTACAGTGTCTTCCCTTCCATCTTATCTAAACATTATGTGAGTATTTTTAGACATCGAGTAATCGGCTGGCTTTGTACGGCTTTTAGCTATGGTCCTTTTCGGCCTCTAATGCTGTTTAGTCTTTCTCCAACTTTTCATCAATTCATCTGCGGTTGCGTGACCCGTAAGTAGGCGAGAGAGCAGCTGCATAAACTGTTCTGCATAAAATCGATCGTACGGAACTTGAAGATTGCGATGACCCAGCACAACAAACTGCATGTACGGGTTCAGCATCGATCTGCTCGCTACGCCTGCACCAGCACTTTCTCCGTCACGGAGTGCGTCACGCCTTCGCTTTGAACACACGGGATCAATAACAGGCATGCACATGCGATGCACGGGATGAAATGACGCTCGTTCACACAACAGCATTGTTACTACGTCCTCCGCTGTGGAGCGTTGGGGGAAAGTAGTAGATTCAAAGGTGTGCCGATTGTTCCAAGGGAGACCACTGGGATGTCTTGAAAGACAAGTGTGTAAGAGTGGTTTCCCTTCCTAATAACTCTCTCTCTCTCTCTCTCTCTCTCTCTCTCTCTCTCTCTCTCTCTCTCTCTCTCTCTCTCTCTCTCTCTCTCTCTCTCTCTCTCACTCGCACTCTCACTCACACACACACACACACACACACACACACACTCACTCTCACTCTCACTCTCACTCACACACACACACACACACACACACACACACACACACACACACACACGCACACACACGTTCAGTGCGAAGCGCCATTCTGCTGTATGCAGTTTACTTCCGTCTGACCTTCCTGTCTTTCGCCAATGCAGATGTCTCTACAGTCGCCTGGTCATGAATCTCTCGTTAAAAAAACACACACAACAACAAACACTTGTAGAACTAAAATCATGATCTTACGCACTGAAACCTTCAGCGTACAAGTATTGAAATTACGTGAATGTTTAGGCATCGTTTGAATGTGCTCGTTGAAAATGGGTGAATGTACTAACTGAAAAAGAATCAATGTGTTCGCTGAAAATGGGTGAATGCGCTAATTGAAAGTGCGAATGTATACGTTGCAACAGTATGGACGTATTCATTGAATTATTTTTTAAATATTGAAACCCTGTGAATGTGCTCATTGAAAGTGTTACTGTACTCATGGAAACCGTCAACGTGCTCATCAAAAACATCTTAATGTACATATTGAACCTATGTCTATTGTCCTCCAGGCAACTATGAACGCGTACGTCTGAACACTCAGGATGCGATCATGTTGCAGGGAAACAGTCTAACTATAATTAATGTGGTGTGTGTCACTGACTGATTGAACGTGTATGATGCAACATTCTGCAACTGTTCTTAATGAAACAGTCTGACTGCACCACCGTTGTGTTGAAAGAATCGGACGTTATATGCGTTCCCTGACAGACAATATGTGAGTTGTCACAGAACGACTCATTTCATCCCACTTACTGACGCGCTTTCAGAACGCGAGAGGATTATCTGCAGTCATTGCCAGACACAACTTTCAGACGACTTGCGCACCTCCTAGACTTGCAAGAGGCTGACTGACTGACTGACTGACTGACTGACTGACTGACTGACTGACTGACTGACTGATTGACTGACTAACTGATTTCCGACTCTTTGATCAACTGGTTGTCTGCTTATCTACCTGCCTACTCGTAATCTTAATTATTGATCACTTGCCATCATTGTTTCCCTGTGGGTTGGGGTTAAGGGGGATAAGGGGGGGAAGGGGGGGGGGGAGTGTGTGTAGACCCACCGCATTTGTCTAATCCATTCATAAAAGGCGAATAATGAGTGAGATCGTGACTCGTACTCTAACAAGTTTTTGTGTTTGTTCGTGGTCAATGGCCGGACGTAACATACGAATGGTCACAGACCGTAAGACGGCATTTGTTAGTTCATTCATTCATTCATTCATTCATTCATTCATTCATTCATTCATTCATTCATTCATTCATTCATTCATTCATTCATTCATTCATTCATTCATTCATTCATTCATTCATTCATTCATTATTCATTCATTATTCATTCATTCATTCATTATTCATTCATTCATTCATTCATTCATTGCCATGCCTTTTTTGCAGGGCGTGCTACTGCTGGAGGTGATATGGCCACTGCTGGTCATCGTGGTGGTGGCGGTCATCAGACAGAGTGCTCTCCCCTTGAAAATAGACTCATGTAAGTTGATAACCTTTGACCCGCCTGTATATTATGCAAATAACACGTGTAACACCTTTTATATTGTTGTCCCACACACATATACTCGACATTCGTCGTCATCATTATCATTATCGTTGTCATCATCACCCTCGTCTCGTCCTCGTCGTCCTCGTCATTATCGCCGTCGTCATCGTCATCGTCATCGTCATCATCATCATCATCATCATCATCATCATCATCTTGTACAAATTCAAAGAGCTTACAATGCTGACACATGCACGCTTCTCCTTTGTGAGTGTTCACAATACGAAGCAAAATAGGGCAGTGCTATTACCGTTTTATCCATGCACGGGGGAAAAAAATTCGTTTTTTAATCGCGCTTTCATCACATTTTATTCTTCATTGTGTTTGTAATACGAGTGACATCTTCACAAGAAGAGTTCGCATGGTATGTTGTCAACACCACAGTCGAAAGCAGTGAGACGTTTTCCAGCACTTGACTTTGTGTTGCCAGGTCATTTCCAGCACGTGACTGTGTGTTGCCAGATCATTTCCAATACGTGACTGTGTGTTGCCAGGTCATTTGCAACACGTGACTGTGTGTTGCCAGTTCATTTCCAACACGTGACTTTGTGTTGCCAGGTCATTTGCAACACGTGACTGTGTGTTGCCAGGTCATTTGCAACACGTGACTGTGTGTTGCCAGGTCATTTGCAACACGTGACTGTGTGTTGCCAGGTCATTTCCAACACGTGACTGTGTGTTGCCAGGTCATTTCCAACACGTGACTGCGTGTTGCCAGGTCATTTTCAACACGTGACTGTGTGTTGCCAGGTCATTTCCAACAACGTGCCATGCCCAGCGTGGGCGTTGTGCCCTTCATGCAGAGCTTCCTGTGCACGCTGGACAACAAGTGCCAGGCCAGGGATAAGGTGGAGACCAGCGAGGAACAGAGCTACAGGTAAACAATATCGGGTGGACATTCTCTGGTCTCTCTCTGTTGATGTATGCACTCCGACCTTGCCTGCTCGTGGTCAAGGGTTCCAGCTCAGGAGAGGGCTACCGTGCTGCAGCTGCTGTATGAAACATGTTTCTGATGTTGTGCTCGTCTTCTTTGTTGCTGTTTGCGCTGTTTCTGTCCAAAATGTAAGCCTGCAGTGCTGTATGTTTATTTGCTGAGGTGCGTCTCTGTGCTTTATGACCTGTCTGTAAGTTTGCTGTATTTCCGTGTGATGTGTAAATCTCTGTAGTCTATGCCTTTGTGATTTATGCCTCTGTTTTGTTTGTTGTATGTTGCTGTATCGTATGGTTTTTGTCCCGTGTATCTGTACACGATGTCTTTGTGCTGTGTGTCCCTTTGCCTAACGTAAACCTTGCTCATGCAGGGTGGCCGCGTTGCTTGGTGACATCACACCCTTCCTGGCCAGCGAGGACACGGTGGAAGCCCTTAAGGTCATGGACACGGGGGCAAAGGTCATCGTGGTACTTAAACGGTTGACGGACAACACCACCACGCAGAGTCTGGGTACGTGGTCAGTGCACTCAACTCTGCAACGGTGGGTGTGGAAGGTTGCACGTGAGCATTTGACTGTAGACGTATAATGAGCATGCATTTGTTCATGCAATGATTTCATACTGTGATCCTGTTGAGGCTATTGTCGGTAGGACCCTCGTACTCATTCCCATTCGTTTCTGTAACTATCGCGGTCATAGAAATGATAAACGTGTGTGTGTGTGTTTGTGTGTGTGTGTGTGTGTGTGTGTGTGTGTGTGTGTGTTGCAACAGAAGTGCAAATCTTTATTAGCATGAGCTATGTGCTATTCTCCACTAGCACAACTGTTTTCTCTCTAAAGCATAGCCAGAAAGTTTTGTGTTTATTAATTTGAATGAATACCAGCTTGAGCATGTTGTGATTTGACTGTGCTAGTCCCGTGAATGGAACATCATGTTCTGTCTATCTCTCTTCAGGTCGGGCCATGGTGCTCCGAAACTACTTTAAAGATCCAGATGTGCTCCGCCACCAGCTGACCACTGTCCATAAGGTCATGACTGTTGACGAGGTCGAGGCCCTCCTGAACTCCAGCCTCAACGTGGCCGAGGTCAGTGACCACATTTTTCCTTCTCAAACGTGTTCAGTGATATGTCTCAGGGCTCCAGGCTTAGGCCTCACCAAACTAGCACTGATAAAGGGTTGGTGAACTCTCTAAACCTTGTAAATTCCATAACACACCACAAACAGGCTGAATTTAAAGCAAATGGATCAATGACACCGATAGTTGCCAGACAACAGTGCAGAGATGCTGAACAAAGCACATTGTGGACACGAAATATAACGGACTGGAGGAGGACGAGGAGGTGGAGCAGCAGCAGCAGCAGCAGCAGCAGCAGGAGGAGGGAGAAAATGAACAGGAGTAAGGAGTCCAGGTAACGTAAAGGGAAGGCAGAAAGAAGTGTTAACATTTTCTATTCGTAAAGCCAACAGCAAACATGCCAGCGACATGACATTTATGATGACTGTCTGCACATAGTTAGAAACTCTCATTCATATGTTTGTTGTCACGGGCTGTTGGGTTTGCGTGTTTTCAGTTCATCCGCATATTTGGGTTCGTGGACTTCAAGACTGTTGCGTGCAACCCGGACAAGCTGTCACGGTATCTGCTTTTTGAACCTGGGGTCAACGTGACCAGCGTGGGGCGAGCTCTTTGCAGCATCCCTGACTCCCTCATCCCTCAACTCACACAGGTCATCCAGAATCAGCTGGACGTGGGCGAGCTTGTCAGACTGGTGAGTGAACACAGGATCTACTCAGACCTCCTCCCGACCTGTCTTGATCCGGACAGTTGTCCTCGTCTGACCTCCTCCATCTCCAACCTGCCCGTAGCTCACCAGCCATTTTCTTTCCAAAATGCATTCATCTTCCAAGGCTTAAATCGTTGGTGACGTGCTTTGATGTCGGGGTACTGAACTGTGATTCATGTGGCTGCAGTGACTTCCTCTGCTTACTTTGGCACCTGTGTGAGCGTCAACGTGAAAGGAAGCTTAATTTCTTAAAAGTGATTTCGAGTCATCAGCCAAGATAGAAAAAGAAATAAATGCAAGCATTTGTTTTCTTAATACTTTTTCAGTAAGTTTGGTATCTGTTGTTTTAAGATATATGCACTCTAAAATATTTTGAAAGCAAATTAATGATGTACAACTGTAGTATAGCCAGTCCAACAGAGCTCGTTCTTAAACACTGATGCATCCTTTGCTTCTGTCTGTCAGCAGCCCTTTATTTCGTAAATTGATCTGCTCTTAAAAAGCTTCCTACGCTTGCTCGTGTTGCAATTTTTAAAAAAAATTGGGTATTTGTGTTTCTGTCGTCAAGTACTCGTTGACTTTTAGGAAGTTGTGATATTTGTGACTGACCATTTCGTAATAACCTCCAGAAGAAAGTTGCTCCCGACTCCGATTCAAGTGTTCAACTCAGAAGTTTCTGCTTGTGTGGTTCGTTTTGAGATGAATCTGTACTTTAGGCAGGATTGTTCGAGCTTCTCTCTCACCACTGTGTCTGGACTCCTTGTGCCCAGAGTGTCTGAACTTATATCCCTAGTGCATCTGAACTCTGTATGCCCAGTGTTACTAAACCCTCCATGCCCAGTGTGTATGAACCCTCTATGCTCATTGTGTCTGAAGCCTTTGTGCCCATTGTGTCTGAACTCCTTATGCCCAGTGTGTCTAAACTCTCTATGCCCAGTGTGTCTAAGCCCTCTATGCCCATTGTGTCTGAACTCTGTATGACCAGTGTGTCTAAACTCTCTATTCCCAGTGTGTCTACGCCCTATATACCCAGTGTGTCTGAACTCTGTATGACCAGTGTGTCTAAACTCTCTATTCCCAGTGTGTCTACGCCCTCTATGCCCAGTGTGTCTAAGCCCTCTATGCCCAGTGTGTCTACACTCTGTATGCCCAGTGTGTCTAAACCGTCTATGCCCAGTATGTATAAACTCTCTATGCCCAGTGTGTATAAACTCTCTATACCCAGTGTGTCTAAGCCCTCTATGCCCATTGTGTCTGAAGTCTGTATGCCCAGTGTGTCTAAACTATCTATGCCCAGTGTGTCTGAACCCTTTATGCCCAGTGTGTCTAACTCTTTATGCCCAGGGTGTCTAAACCATCTATGCCCAGTGTGTCTAAACCCTCTATGCCCAGTGTGTCTAAACCCTCTTGAACTATGTATGCCCAGTGTGTCTAAACCGTCTATGCCCAGTGTTTCTGAACTCTGTATGCCCAGTGTGTTTAAACCCTCTGTGCCCAGTGTGTCTGAACTCCTTATGCCTATTGCGTCTAAGCACGTTAATGCCCACTGTGTCTGAGCTGTTTTATGCCCAGTGTTTCTGAACTCAGTAGACATACATTTGCTTCAGACAAGTTGTTGGAGAGACTCCGTTCCAGGATTGTGAGCACTCAGGTGAGTCCGTACTGTGTGCTTCAGGTGGGGCTGTTCGAAAAGTTCAAGGCCCAGATGGCGGGCCAAGGGGACGATCTCTCAGAGGCAATGATGGCGGTGGCGGACATGATGGAGCTGCTGTTCCGATCCCCTTCCTTGTCCTCTCTACTGACCAACCCTGCAGCCCTGAAGACCCTGCCTGACCTCGTCCGCAAACTGCCTCGTTGGATCCAATCCTTCCAGAACGCCGAAGATCTCATCACACAGTGAGCTGTGTGTGTGTGTGTGTGTGTGTGTGTGTGTGTGTGTGTTTGTGTGTGTGTGTGTGTGTGTGTGTGTGCACGCGCGCGCATGTGTGTGTGTTTGTGCGTGTGTGCATGTGTGTGTGTGAGTGTGTGCGCGCGTGTGCATGTGTGTCTATGTGTGTGTATGCGTGTGTCTATGAGTGTGTAAGCGTGTCTGCGTGTGCGTGTGTCTATAAGTGTGTACGCGTGTCTGCATATGCGTGTGTCTAAGTGTGTGTGTGCGTGCGTGCGTAAGAAGCTATTTGTTCGCGCGCGCGCTTGTGTGTCTGTATTTCTGCATGCGTGCGTGCATTCATGCGCGCGCGCGTGTGTCCGTCCGTCCGCCCGTCCGTCTGACAGTCTGTGCATGCGCGCGCACGTGCTTCTGTGTGTTTTTATGTCTGTGTGTGTGTGTGTGTGTGTGTGTGTGTGTATCTGTCCCTGTGTCTGTCTATCCCTGTGTCTATCCCTGTGCCTTGTCTATCACTGTGTCTTCCAGGTGTCTGTCTGTCTTTGTGTCTGTCTGTCCTTGTGTCTGTCCTTGTGTCTGTCTGTCCCTGTGTCTGCCTATCCCTGTGTCTGTCTGTCCCTGTGTATGTCTGTCCCTGTGTATGTCTGTCCCTGTGTCTGTCTGTCCCTGTGTCTGTCCAGGTGTATGTCCTTGTGACTGTCTGTCCCTGTGTCTGTCTATCTCTGTGTGTGTCTGTCCCTGTGTATGTCTGTCCCTGTGTATGTCTGTCCATGTGTCTGTCTGTCCCTGTGCCTGCCTGCCCCTGTGCCTGCCTGCCTTCCTGTCTGTCTGTCTGCCTGCCTGTCTGCCTGTCTGCCTGTCTGTCTGTCTGTCTGTCTGTCTGTCTGTCTGTCTGTCTGTCTGTCTGTCTGTCTGTCTGTCTGTCTGTCTGTCTGTCTGTCTGTCTGTCAGTCTGTCAGTCTGTCTTTCGTGTGTCTCTGTTTCTGTTCCTGTGTTTTCGGAGTCTATGTATATGCCTGGATGCCTTATTGTCTGTGTGTTTGTGTTTATGTATGTGTGTGTGTGTGTGTGTGTGTGTGTGTGTGTGTGTGTGTCTCACTTTGTCTCCCTGTCATGCTTAGTTTGTAAACTCTTCTTGGGGTGCACGGACTCGTATTCCCTTTTCTCAACACACAATTAGTATGTATGTGCTAGTGCTCAGTTTCCGTTCACGCTCTTCGTCTCCTTGCAGGGTGCACGAGATGGTGACCGCCCTTGACCCCGTTATAGCCATGCTGGCGCCCAACAACTCCATCTGGCAGTCCGTCAAGTATGGGCTGGAGCTGGGGGTGGAGATGTCCGTGTGGTTCCAAAGCAACGGCAGCACCTCCTCGTCACAGCTCCTCTCTCGTCTGAAGACGTTGCTTGGCAACCTGGACCTCACCACCGACACCTTCTCCAGGGACTTCTACAGCGTCGTGGACGCCATGGCCTCGCTCAACTGGACGGTCCTGGGGCAAGCCCTAATGGGGCAGGCCACCATCCCTCCAGGGTAGGCAGCCAGGACTTTCCACTCTTCTCGTAGGCAGGCTGTCTGTGCACATAGGTAGACAGCCCCATATTTCAGCTGTGACGTATGCAGACTGTGTTTGGGCCGAGGTAGACACCCACAGTGTTCAACTCTTGACTCAGACTGTCTTTACTCTCACATAGGCAATTGACTTGCGCGTCTGTTTCCATTGGCAGGTTGTCTTGGCAATCATATAAACAGCCGACGTGCATCACAGGAAAGGCAGAACGTGTAAGAAAATATTTCTGATGAGGTGAAGTTTTCGATTGGATCGTTGGCAAAATCATCTGGCTTTGTATCAGATTACAGACTCATCGTCAGGCAGAATCGTGCGCTACTCTTCATAAATTTGGTCCCTTAACTTCTTGGTTCACAAGGTTTGCTATGGGCCGTCGGCCTGTCAATGAAACCAGTTCAGTTTCGTTTAGTTCCAATAGGCAGAACGTCATCGCCTCTAGATAAACACAGCTGTGTTTTCTGCTGACTCGGATGAGATATGTTCACCCTTCTATGATATACCCTTGACTTCTTCCACTTCCCAACCGCTCATTCCCTCGCCCGAACCTGTCTTGCAGCTTAGTTACTGTATGCATATTTGGTGTTTGATTGTTTTTCTTGACACAGAATGTAACACTCGAAGCGTCGACTGTTTTGTCTCGTTCCATTTGCTCGGACCAGTATCTTTGTTAATATCCATGTATATACAGCCAAGCAGGGACTTAGACTATCATGTCTTCCAGGCAGAGAGCCGACTTGCTCGACTCTGCTCGTAGGAGAATTGTTGCTTGGAGGTAGAGATTCATATCAGTCTACACTTGCCTGGCTACTATGAATCTTCCGAAGCTGGCTGACATGTCTTTCAAGACTATAGGCCGAGACTTAATGTTAGCCAATGTTCCATGCTTCTTATGACGCGTCTAGACTAGAAGTGATGTCCTTCAGAACGCCTCTGCGGTCTAGATGAAGTGTGTTTGATGCTCCACTTTGCGTTTGCTGTATGAACGTTGTAACGGTTGTTTCGTTATCTACGTCTTGAATGCTCCCGAATTACATGGGTAACACGTCACGGCTACTCAATCACCAAAATCGCGATGACTCCGATATTTCAGTGATGTGCGTTTCGCGCTCTTCTTCCCATGCGTTTTGTGCTTCACACAATACATACCACGCTGCTGATCCTAAGTGTTCCGTGTTGTTCATCCCATGTGCTGCAGAGCTCGAGCGCTTCGTGGGCGAGATGGTGCTGGGCAATGCGAGGTCCAAGGGCGCTTTGGTGCGCTTGCTGGAGAGAGGCCCTAACGTCACCCTCACCGTCCTGCAGGCAACCACGGACCCTTCCTTCCTGGCAGTAAGTCTTCTACGGTGTCTGTCCTGTATAACATAAATAGACTTCTGAATCATCCTGTCTGTTTTATACTGTTTCCTCTTTCTTTCTGGTGGTGACTTCCTGTCAAGAAACTGGTGATCCTCTCACCCTTCCCACCCTGTGATAGATGCACTGCTGACTCTTCCTTCATTCATTCATAAAAGAAAGGTCTTCATTCATGTTTAACACACCTGCTGACGGAAGACGAAGGAAGTTGTGTTGCTATCGGTGACAGTCGCATTGACTGACAATGCCTGGCTGTTTCAGAATGTCTTCACTAACCCCATGACCTTCCCGGAAGTGTGTGGGCGGATGGCGGACAGGATCGAGGCTCAGCTAGGAACTGACGTTGCTTCCGACATCCGGGCTCTGCTCTGCTCCAGCAACATCACCGGACTCGTGATGGAATTCGCAAACTCCACATCCATGCAGCAATTGTTTGACATGGTGGGTTATCTCTCCATGCCTCTGTGTCTCTTTCTGCCTGTAGATTGTACTACTTGAATTTTTGTCTGGGTCTTTGTTACAGAGTGTCCTAGGCGTTATGTCTCTTTGTCACAATGTATGTGTCTGCAACTGTGAGATTACCTGTCTAAGTGTCTCTGCTAGTCGGTGTCTGAATATGTGTCTGTGCCTGAATGTGTGTCAGTGTCTGTGTGTGTAGATATGTGACTGTGTATCTCCGCGACTGTGCGACCGTATGAGTGTGTGCCTGTGTGTCCTGTCAGTCATTCTCTCTCTCTCTCTCTCTCTCTCTTTCTCTCCATCAGTCATTCTTTCTCTCTCCCTCTCTCCATCAGTCATTCTCTCTCTCTCTCTCTCTCTCTCTCTCTCTCTCTCTCTCTCTCTCTCTCTCTCTCTCTCTCTCTCTCTCTCAGAGACAGAGTCAAAGGGAGAGGAGAGGCGGACAGAGGCAATGCAGGGGTGATGCAAATTCTTTGTTTTATACGCAAATTAGACTTTGTGTCTCCTCATGTTTCCTTTAAAATGTTTGATGCACAGATACAACCGATTCTTCTATACTCGTCTCAGATATGAGGTCTAGGCCTAGGAGATTGTGAAGTGATTGAAAATGTACATATGTATGCCTGGAAAATGTTCTTTAATGTGAGTATCAATACACCAAACGCCATGGTATATGGGGAGACTGGAAGATATCCACTGCATATCAATGCGAAGCTGAGATCAGTGAAATATTGGCTGAAACTGTTGAAACTTGAAGACTCCAGATTTCCCAAATTAGCATACAACATGATGGTTAAGCAAGTTCATAGCAATAACTGGGCATCAAAATTAATATGTCTTTTAATTGAATATGACTTTGAAGAACAATGGACTAAACAACGTGTCGCAGATGAACGAAGTTTCATCAAGACGCTGAGGGAAAGATTGATTGACAAATTTAATGAGGCTTGGAGAAAAAACTGGTAAATAATGATCGGTTTTCTGTGTATCACTTATTTAAGAAATCGAGAGAGTTGCAAATATTTGTATGCAGTGTAGATAAAAAGGTTTTTAGAGAGATGATCACTTGTTTTAGATTAGGAATAAGCTATTTATTGTGCCATAGGTTACGTTATTGTACTGACAGTCCTGCCATCTGTCCATCATGTCATCAAGAGACGGAAAATGAAATACACTTTTGCTCAAATGTCCTCATTTTGCAGATTTGAGAAATAGATAATACATTCTAGACACAACAACGATACCGATAACCTGGTGGGTATTTTGTCGTCGCAGGATGAAGCTGTGATTAGAAGTTTGGCAGCATATTTGTATTTTGCTTTCAAAAAGAGAGAAAAAGATAATTATCCTAATTCAAATGAGTCATGAAACAGATAATCATTGTTGTACGGGCTTGGTGGCCTAACAATAAAATATTTCGAGTTCTCTTTCTCTCTCTCTTTCTCTCTCTCTCTCTATCTATCTATCTCTCTCTCTTTCTCTCCCTTTCTCTCCATCAGTCATTCTCTCTGTCCCTCTCTCCATCAGTCCTTTTCTCTCTCTCTTTCTCTCCCTTTCTCTCCATCAGTCATTCTCTCTCTCTCTCCATCAGTCATTCTCCCTCTCTCTTTCTCTCTCCTTCTCTCTCTCTATCTCTTTCTCTCTCTCTCTTTCTCTGTCATTCTCTCTCTCTTTCTCTCTCTCTCTCTCTCCCTC
>JAWQFJ010003097.1:75296-82796 GCA_034096865.1 Theodoxus fluviatilis
ACGCACGCACACACACACACACACACACACACGCGCACACACACACACACACACACACACACGCACACACACACACACACACACACACACACACACACACACACACACACACACACACACACACATCCCCTTTGTGTTATCTAGACCACAAACATGAAATTACGCCGGCATTGTTATTCTTCATTGTCTGATTGAGAGCGACTAGCGTCGCTCCACGCATTTTTGATTCATCACCTTCATGAGCACACTGCTCAGTACATAGCCTTTCAGAGTGTCTCGATAGGTCTTCTTGCAATGCAGAAAAACACGATTTTTTCCCCCCAGATCATGAACATGAGCACAGGCCGTCTGAGCAGCGTCCACGTCGACTGGCTGGGCGTGGCCAAGCGCACTGACCAGTTCCTGTCAGTCATGACTAGCCCCGCCCCAATGACGTTCGATTGGTTGCCATTCAACTTGACAGCCATCAATGCCTCTTGGTCCAACGTCATGATGGCTGCCTCCACCCTCTCCTCCCTCGACGTAGAGAGGTGAGATCAACATACATTTTTTTAATAACCTTTTGTTGATCAAAGCGTTTTTATGTCCACTTTTCCTGTTATCTTTGTACACACAAGTTTTCCTTCAAATAATGAAGAGTTAGCGTTGTTCAAGTCGATAACTGAAGTTCCGCAATAAGTCCAGGAAGACAGAGAGTAGATGATAAAAGCAACAGCGTCTATGTCGACTGGTTCAGGATTGGCTCCACCTGAAATGTTTCAGCCTCAATTCAACCAGGAATTCCAACACCTGCAGGCAATCCGTGTGATAATCTTTTGTTTGTTAAAAAGAAAGTTTCCACATGTGTATATAATTCTTTAAATAATCCTATCGTATCCTTGCATATTATCCGACCTGGTATGCTATGGATAGGACGTCGGTAGTTTATAATTCACTCACCAGTAGGAATAGAGCAGTTTTTCCCCTTTTAGTGTCACTAGCTTTTGAGTGAACAGCCATTCAGCTGTATAAATCGCGTCACAAGATGCTGCAGACCGTTTCAAAACTAGGGGGCAGACAATGGTTGATGATAGACTACCAGTCTACCCACTGCCTTGAGGTGACCCCTTCACTTGGCTCACAGGCATCGTCAGTACCACAAACACAATAAAGCTGCTTCCACAGAGTACTTATTCCGAGAAAATGACAGCTCGCAAAACATGTGTTTCCATTCTTGGTGCACTTTTGTACAATCAATGTCGCGTACACCCAAAAACACTCTGATGGTCGGCGCAGATAGGAAGGAAATGAATCATATCTGTCCCTACTTCAGACCGCCTTTTAAAGACAACAGTTACAGGCGTCAGCAGGGAAGTGGAAGTCACTCAAGAGACTCCAAAGATGTTTAAAATTACAATGTTGCCGATTTTTCTCCCTCAAGTAACACGTGTTAGTGACGTAGTATTGCCCATAAAACAATTTGTAGCCTGTTTTCTCTCATTGATTTCATGGAAAGGACACACTATGAGTTCAACGCATGTAGCAGTCACTTGTTTGTCAGCAGTGGAGTTGACGAGAGAGCAAGCATTACCTTACATTGGCTTTGTCTGTGGTCAGTTGGTCAGTAGGCGGATATGCAGTGGTCAACCTGGCTTTTGCTTTGCAGGACAATGCGACTGACGACTCAGCTGCAGAACCAGATTTTGACCTTGCAGAGCGAGATAATGACACAAACAGCCCCTCAGGTATCTGGCATTCTAGGCCTGTACGCCAACCTCTCCGTCGACTTCTTCAGTTTTGTCATTCAAAACCTAAAGGTCATCAACGGTGAGTGACAACCACCCACCTCACCCCCACCCCCACCCCCACCTCATCCCCACCCCCCTCCTCACCCCCCTCCCCACCCCCCTCCCCACCCCCCTCCCCACCCCCCTCCCCACCCCCCTCCCCACCCCCCTCCCCACCCCCCTCCCCACCCCCATTGCCACCCTCATCCCCACCCATCCCATACAACCTTTGCTTCTCTGTGAAGACGTCGGCATTTACCGTGAATTCTGAAGAACCAGAGGGGGGTTTTCTAGCAGCAATCCTAACGCATCATGCGCGATCGTCTCGCGGGACCGGAGGCGCGTTTTGTTTCGAAAGGCAGAAAACAGTATTCAGAAATGAGCGCTCACCCCTGACCGCTCACCCCTGACCGCTCACCCCTGACCGCTCACCCCTGACCGCTCACCCCTGACCGCTCACCCCTGACCGCTCACCCTGACCGCTCACCCCTGACCGCTCACCCCTGACCGCTCACCCCTGACCGCTCACCCCTGACCGCTCACCCCTGACCGCTCACCCCTGACCTCTCACCCCTGACCGCTCACCCCTGACCGCTCACCCCTGACCACTCACCCCTGACCGCTCACACTGACCGCTCACCCCTGACCGCTCACCCCTGACCGCTCACCCCTGACCGCTCACCTCTGACCGCTCACCCCTGACCGCTCACCCCTGACCGCTCACCCCTGACCGCTCACCCCTGACCGCTCACCCCTGACAATTTTTAATACGTTCCGGTCCCGCGAGACGAACCTGCATAATGCCTGAAGATTATTTCTGGAAAATCCGCATCAGTTGACCTGTTTCCTGAACTTTGACCTCCTGCTACTTGGCGGTGTTTTTCATTCGAAACGGCCTTTACTTTTCAAACTTCTTCATCGTTTTGACTTCTGTAACGTATTGGTGCCTCTATTTATCATGACGTCTTCTGCTCAGCGCTGATGCTCTCGCATCTCCTTGGTCTTTTCTACTCCATATTGATTTCCTCCGCTTTCCGACAATGTTTGTCTTTCTGAATGATATTCTGCCAGCAAAAACTTTGCCGTCTTCTGTCTGTATATTTTCTATTACAGCGTTAGCCACTGTAACCCGGTAATTGATTGATGTAGAACAGGGATACAATACAGACATTGAAAACAAAGAATTTGCCCATTCTGCCTTGGTATTGTCTGTGTTGTTACATTGTTCATTGTGCTAGACGTAAATGCATCACCGTGTTTTTGGCTGAAAAAAATTGTAATACGTAAATTTAATGTCCCACGTTTCTTTTCAATGTCTGTTTGTAATTATTATTTGTGTGTGTGTACTTAAAAAATTCTCCTCCTCCTCCTCCTCCTCCTCCTCCTCCTCCTCCTCCTCCTCCTCCTCCTCCTCCTCCTCCTCCTCCTCCTCCTCCTATTTCTCCTCCTCCTATTTCTCCTCCTCCTATTTCTCCTCCTCCTCCTTCTCCTTCTTCTTCTTCTCCTTCTTCTTCTTCTTCTTCTTCTTCTTTTTCTTCTTCTTCTTCTTCGCCTGTCTGTTTGTTTGCCTGTCTGTCTGTCTGCCTGCCTGTCTGTCTGTCTGTCTGTCTGTCTGTCCGTCCTTCTGTCTGTCTGTCTGTCCGTCTGTCTGTTTGTCTCTCTTTCTCTCTCTCTCTCTCTCTCTCTCTCTCTCTCTCTCTCTCTCCCAGTTCATGTCCATTATATCTGACCCCTGTCTTCCTGTGCGTGCATAGCTTCCACCGAGTGGGACGTGCTGGGATGGCTGGGCTCTCCACAGCTGACCAAGGCAGTCAGGACGCTGCAGCTGCTGCCTCAGGTGACTCAAGTGGGACTGGACAACATCGTGAACCTCATGATCGACCCAGACAAGGTCAGTGAAGCAGGAATTACTGTTTTTGAGTGATATAAATATGAAGGTGAATGTGCTGGCTTTTATATTGCGACTTTTTACACGTTCGTGGGTGCTCAAACCCCTCGCATTTACTTCCTGGTCATGGGGGTAATCTCATCGTCAATCCCACACAGACCCAGCTTCCCACAAAGAACGCAGCTAGGCTGCGAATGAGCACGCTACAATGAACTTTCATAATTTTCCAGCTCAGCCCTTACAAGGCATCCGACTTTCATAAAAATCATAGTTTCTTTTGCAATGATAAGCATTTAGTCTTATAGACAGCAATAACCGTATGACCACTTCATCGGGCTTTGCATTTATCTTTTCTCTGTAATTAAAAAAAACATCTAAAGAACTTATTGTGCAAGTTTCAAGGAAACCGTAATAAAGATTACTGATACTGAAAGCTGCACATTTCTGGAGTTGCGCCTCGTGTCTCAGCTCAGTACTGCCCCCTGCAGGTGGCGGTGTGGACAAGTCCAGACGCCTGGACACAGGTCTGCACCAACGTCACAGCCTTCTCCAGGCTGCTGGGACTGCAGAGCAGACCGGGAGTGGACGTCGTGTCCCTGCAGTCCGGAGTCTGCGCACTGAACCTGAACATTACGGCACTGCTGGAAGAGCTGCTGACCTCAGTGCCTGGCTTCCGGAACCTCTACACCAAGGTCGGCAGAGTGATCTTCCGACTATTTGAGAGAGAGAGAGAGAGAGAGAGAGAGAGAGAGAGAGAGAGAGAGAGAGAGAGAGAGAGAGAGAGAGAGAGAACGGAGGGTGGGTGGGGGGAGGGGGGGAGGCAGGCAGGTGTGAGTGGTCGTGCTCACACAAGCACGGCAAAATTTTGTCGGCTGCAGACGTTGAGAAAACATCTTGATGGATGGAGAATGTTATAGTCTGGCTCTGCGAGGAGGAGGAGAAAGAGGATGAGGAGGAGAAAGAGGATGAGGATAAGAAAGAGGACGATGAGGAGAAAGAGGATGATGAGGAGAAAGAGGATGAGGAGGAGAATGGGGAGGAGGAGGAAAATGGGGAGGAGAATGGGGAGGAGGAGGAGGAGGAGGAGGAGGAGGGGGGGGGGAAGAAGAGGGGGAGGAGGAGGAGGAGGAGACATCGAGAACCCTGTTCTAATTCGACCACAACTGTGTCCTAACAGATGACCGAGGCCCTGGCCAATCCAAACATCGACAACACCATATACGACGTGAACTGGATGCAGCTCAACAGCATCCTCATGCAGTTGGGGAATCTGACAACGTCACTGGCGCTTCGATTCCCGCCCCTGAAGAGCGACATGTTCTCCAGCATGGACTGGGTCAACGGCTCCGTGTACGAAAGACAATTGCAGCAGTTCCAACAGCGTCTGCAGGACGTGCTTGTCGATCTTCAAAACACCAGGTGAGCTTGCCTACCTTTCTTCAACCACGGTCTTCTTTCTTATTTTCACACTGCCTTCCTCATGTCATAGGCTTTGATTTGGAAGAGTAGTTTTCATCCTGATTTCCTATATCTAGACCCTCAACCCGCCTTAACACTGTCCCTCAAACTGATTTCCTGTATTGCAGATTTCCATAATACATTTTTTTTCTCCATTCGTCACCCACTGCTGTCTTTGACTTTAGATCTCATTTATGATCGTTACCCTTAAAAGTCATTGTCTTCATAAAATATTTATCCGTCTGTCTCCTTGATTTTCTGTTTTCGTTATTATGTATTTCTCACTCTTTATCGTTCTATCACCGTGTCAGCAATCACGATTTGCCGTCCTGCTTTGTGTACTGACCAAACTTACTGCGTTTCAGTGCCATGCAGAGCTGGCAGACGAGGCTCGTGTATTCGACGCTGTCCAGCATGGCCAGTATCCCAGGATTCCCTCGTATCCTGCAGTACCTGCACGTCATCGTGCCCATTATTGACTCAAGCTTCAAGAACAGCATGCGTGAGTGGCTCCACACACCTGGGTGTCTGTCGAACTGGACCTGATTGCAGGTTGATGTGTGAAAATATTTGCAGGGGCTTGAACAAGGAATAAGACATTGAAATAGAATGGAGAGGAGGCTTTCGGAAACGAAAAGGACAACAAGGACTGCCGAGGTCTGTAATGGCGATGGTGGTGTTTGTAATTTGAAACTGGTGTACGTGAATCTCCATCATGGATGCACACGGAATCAATGAGACTTCAGGGCGTCAGCCATTGTTGGTTATATGAGGCCATTGACAGTCCAAATTATCGTGATGTTAGGAACATAAGCGAGTCATTCAACTTGTACGAATCGCGTGATACTTAATGTCTCTATGAGACATAGTTTTTGTGACTAGTTGTTTCTATGTGACTGTACGTGAATGTAAGAATGTCTTTTGCTCAAACGGTTTTTATGCATAGCAAGAGTTTCGTGTCAACAGGTGTCTGTATGTGAATGAAATTCGGTCTGGTTTGGTTTCTCTGCATAACTCTGTTAAGTGTTATGATGAATATTTTGTAATTGAGTTTATGTTTGACTAGATGTGCTCACTGCTGGTCCCGAGAGCAAACTCCTGGGAAAGCCCACTCCAGATGTCTGTCAAAGACAATGTCTGTAGACTAAGCATCAGTGTGTAAATACTTTTTTAGAGTGGTTGGACGCTTGTGCACGACAGAATCGGAGTGTGAATGTCACTGCAGTCTGTAGGAGTACGAGTTCTTATGAATGTCCAGTTCTTGGTGTTGTTTCTTCGCGTGTCTGTGTAACGAAGGGGCCTGTGTGACTAGATGCCTGTGTGACTGCTCTGTATTGGGGATGTTTCTGTGCGACTGTGTCTATGCACCTGGATATTTCCTCATGTTTCTGTGACTGCAGCTCTCTGGGGCTAGAGCATGGGAAGGCTGTCCAAAGACCTGTGTGTGAAATGGCTGAGAGTTTGTGTGACTGGTATGTGAGTGAATGAAACCAATTTATCAGAGGTCTCCAAGCGACCATCTGTCTCTATGAGAGTGGGGGGTCCCTACACAATCGAATGTACTACTGCAGGTCCATGGAGCGAGAGCTTGGCAGGGCTACCCACAATGAGTCAGTTGCTGCAGCAGGCGGAACAGCTGCCTGAGCTGATGGAGATGCTGGTCTACACTGCTCTTCTGCAACCAGAGAAGGTAGGACATTCGATACTTGGGTCTTTGGTTGCTCCCTTGATGCTTTTCTAGCTTTTGGGGTGTACGTATGAAAGCCTGATGGAGCACTTCTACCGGTGTGATGGACACAATGTGATGCTGTCGTCTATATTCCCAACCTAGCGTTTATGTTATGGACAGCAATACCTACTGTAGCACATAGCGGAGTGTGAAGCGGTGTGAGCATCAGGTATATGTGGCAAGTCGCAATACAAAAACATTACTTTTACTTGTAATTGTATGGGTGTGGATTAATTTTGCCAGCTTTGAGGGAGCCTATTACGATATATCACTCAAATCATCCTTCAAGCAAATGCTTTTATCGAAGTGACATACATGTTTGTATTTTCAATTGGCGGAAAGATAGAGGCATGCAAAATTATGAATTTATCAGCTAAGAAACGCCGCACGGTCGAGTTTTTGTGTACTCTTGTGACACTCTACCATACATTTATACATATGTCTTCAAATGCTGCATATTAAAAAAACTTGATTTTCTTTAAAGTTCTGATAAAGTTACATGCCTTCACATTTACACATAGTTCATTCATTAAAACTCTTTACGATAACATGCAATGCTGCGTCACGGACATGTCGAGGAAACAAAAGCTAGGTTCCACTGTGGTCTCCCTTGGAACTGGAAAGGGTAGCCATGACTGACATGACGTTTGCTTCTGATT
>JAWQFJ010003097.1:87796-95296 GCA_034096865.1 Theodoxus fluviatilis
ACACACACACACACACACACACACACACACACACACACACACACACACACACACACACACACACACACACACACACACACACACACTTTTCACTAGCATAGAAAATTGAATACCATGAAAAGATTTGACTGATAAACAAATATCTAGCTGAAGACAACTGGGTGTGTTCTGTCTCTCATCAGCTGATCGCCCTGGGTACTGTGACGTCATGGGAGGGCTTCTGCTCCAGCGAACCCGCCTCCCTTTTCGCCACGCCCCCGTCCTCAACCTTTGACCTCCGCTCCTGGCTGTCCAAGCTGTGCGACGTCAACGCCACCGTGCTGGTGTCCGAGCTGTCCAGAATCCAGGGCAACGATCAGTTGCAGCAGTTGGTCAGTTTTTCTTTCTCAATCATTCATCCATCACTCATTCATTTATTCATTCATTCACCCATTCATTCATATATCTAGCAATTCATTCTCTTTGGTTCATCAGCTATCCATCTACCATCCATCCATCCATCCATCTATCCATCCATCTATCCATCCACCCACCCATCCATCCACCCACCCATACATCCACCCATCCATCCACCCTCCCACCCACCCACCCACCCACCCACCCACCTATCCATCCACCCACCCATCCATCCACCCATCTATCCACCCACCCACCCACCCACCTATCCATCCATCCATCCATCCATCCATCCACCCACCACCCACACACCCACCCAGCCATCCACACATCCACCCACCCATCCATCCATCCATCCATCAATCCACCCATCCACCCATCCACCCACCCACCCATCCATCCATCCATCCACCCACCCACCACCCACACACCCACCCAGCCATCCACACATCCACCCACCCATCCATCCATCCATCCATTCATCCACCCACCAACCCACCCACGTACCCACCCATCCATCCATCCATCCATCCATCCATCCATTCATTTATTCGACCGTTTCATTAGTTTATTCGTCCACTAGCTGATTTAGTCATCATTTCTGTATGTGTTCTTCTATTATCACCTTTGCACGGTCGTTCTTTCATCTGTCTGTTCATTGATTAGTTACTTCATTGACCAATCTCACATTCTATCCTTCGGATTGACAGATTGCGGAAGAGATGGGCGCCGTCAACGCGACCACACCCCCTGTTGACGTGCAGGTGGTGGCAGGGGAGTTAACTAGGTTGCTGCAGAGATTGATCTCTCTGACCTCCAACCCCATGCCCTTCCCTGACCCCGGACTGCGCCTATTCAACGGCTCTGTGTGGGAGGAAATGCTGCAGCACGTGGCCTCCTATGCCAACGCCTCCGCCACCAAAGCCATGTGAGTACTAGCTTTAATGAGTTTAACTAAGAAATCTCAAGGGCATCACTATCTTTCGAACCCTTAACCTTCACGAAAATGAAGACATCTCGGAAAGATATATTTCTTTGGGTTGGATACGGGACCAGTTTCTTGTTGCGTATGGATTGTGCATGATCCATGCACGGTTGCAACTGACTCATCTTACCCTGTCCCGACTGCCCACGGTAGGCAGCTTTGTTGTTTGGAGACACCCCAGGGTAAGATACTAGAGGTACTGCACCACAAAATCATAGCTACCAGGCGTTTCAGCTGATGGATGGGAGGGGTGGGGGTGGGGACATCGAGAGTCCCTCACCATGTGTTGCACTCACTCCCCACATTTGGGTTTGCACCTGCACATGTACACATGCTCATGGCGATTCCTCGGGTTTGGTTCCTTGCCGTCATCCCTGGAAGGCTTGTAGTGTGAATACCGTATATGGGTCTGTGTGCTTACGCAGCTGAATGAAATGACATAGTTGTGGAGAAGATGTCTGTGGCACTGTTGTGTGTTTATGCAGAGTGTCGTTTAACATGTGTGGTGAACTCTGGGAAATGAACTGACTGGAGCTTCTGCTTTTTCTCGTCCACAGGTCCCCAGATTACCTGGTCTCCCTGCTGACCAATATGGCGTCACTCAGTCCGGACATGGCGTCTTTCATGTCCATTTTCAACAGAGCTCTTGCCATTGCTGACGTTGTGCTGGACTCCTTGTTGAGGTCCACTCAAGGTGAACTTTCGTCCATGACGAACACCGGTTTCACACATCACGCGCTTCTGTTTCTCTATGCTTCGAGTCTGACACAGTGGCAATCAAACGCCAAGCACCTGCAGGGTGTTGTGTAGACCAGAGTTTGCTTGAAGGAAGATTGTTCGGAGCTGATTCTAATGAATTGATCCCTCCTCCCCCCCTCCCCCCCCCCTCCGATTTATCCGTTGAAAGATTATTCCATATGAAAAAGAGGAAAGAAACTTGTCCTCTAGAACAAATAGAAAATCTGCATTAATTGCTTTTATTCTCGAAGCATTTTATTCAGCGTACTGTACATTGGAAATCGTGTCGTTCATAACGGATTTGACGGGGTGACACATATTTGCAGGCGGGACTGTGAAGGACATGGTGGCTGGATACCCCAACTTGCAGCGTGGCTTGGCCCTGATGAACCAGCTGCCTGAAGTGCTGGAGACCCTCATCTACACACTGATCTTCTCCCCAGAAAAGGTCGGTGTCTTTCCTGTCTGCTTTTCTAACCGTGAAATGATATGACTGGTCGAACGCCCGACCAACCGATCAACCAACTGACAGAAATGAACAAAAGCAGGGATGAATTCATGGTTGAATTTGAAAATCATCTATCTCAGAGTTGTGAGCGGAAAGATGACTGTTTCAAGGGTTTTTGGCAAGACTGAATGCGATTTGTGCTTTATCCTGGCTGTGCCATGTTTCAGACTGCTGGGGGCGCTGCAGCTATGACGTCATTTCCGGCATTTTGCGCTGCCAACCCCACTTCCCTGTTCACCAAGCCTCCCGCTCTGACCTTTGACCTAAATGGCTGGGTGACGTCACTGTGTGCCATGGACTGGAACGTCACGCTTGACGAATTAGCGCGACTCCAAGGAGCTGTGCAGATCATGGACTTGGTACGTGCGGCTCTCGATAGGGAGAGTTCGTGATGCATTAGAACGGCTTTGGAACGGCTTTGGAACAGCTTTGGAACAGCTTTGGAACAGCTTTAGAACAGTTGGGTGAATGCATGAGTATGATTTGTTCATCATGAGAAGTTGATCCAATACATTGCCTCCAGTGACATCGTCACCTACACCGCGAAGTCGATGTCATGGCAGGATATGAGTGAATTATTAAAGTGTTTAACATGATAATCATTTATTGATTAAACAGGACAGTTAATTCTTTTGTGGCAGAGATCCGTAACAGTTCATCGGAAACAGCAACACAATTCAAAATGGACAGGTTGAATGTAAAACAATGTCCTTACGTTCATCAAATCTTGATTAAAGAGGAAGGGAGAACATTAGCTTAAAAAAACATGCTTTTATTTGGTTTATATATTTCAGGTCATGACAACTGTTGCAAAATACTAGTTGTTGCTAAACAGAAGAACGTATTTTTTAATGAATTCTGGCAAACACTGCAGTTTATTGAAGCCAGAAAAGGTCATTGTGGACTTACGTCTGATCCGCTCTTGCAGCTCAACGGAAACAGCACGCCCGCTGTGGACGCGAACGTCTTTTCCAACAAGGTGCAACAGCTGGTGACGCAACTGTCCAACCTGACCGTGTCTTCCCTGCCTGCCGCCCGCTTCCTGGACCCTGAGTCCTGGCAGACTGCAGTCAGCAACGTGCAGAGCTGGCTGGCTGACATCTCTCAAATCCCACTCATGTAGGTGGTCCTTGGTCCTTTATACGTGTGCCTGAAAAATAGATTTATGTAAGTTTCAAATAGCGTTTTGTAGTTCTTCATTCTTTTGTATTGGTTCCCCCATGTGGGCTCGGGGTAAGAATTGACCCACCGCGTCTCCCTACGTGATTCGTAAAAGGTGAATAACTAGGGACACCGTGACTTGAGATTAGCGTTTCTTCTAAACTGTTCTAGTGATTTTCGTGGGTAATGGCCTTATATAGCCTACAAGGCTGATAGGCCGTAAAACACTGTTCATTCATCCATCCATCCATCATCCATCTTTTGTATTGGTGCTTGATCATTTGATGAGGTAGTCTGGTCCCAGCCAGTCCTGATCTGCTGATCTTGGCGTCCTGGTACAAGCGGTGGCGATCTTACCTGTCGTTTTGGTGCTGGTACTCAGTTGGCTCATTCACTACAGAATTCTTCTAACCCTGCTGATGCTGGTACCCGTGATAACCCTTAGAGTCCAATTTCCTATTGTTTATCATGTAAGTACCCTAGGATTCACTAGAAGAAAGTAGTCGTCAGTGCCTTGTAACCTAGACATTTCGATGTGGTTTTCTCCGAGAAACCTTACTCGATTTTCTTGCCTTCTCCTCCGACAGTTGACAGTAAAGCCCATTTGACTATCTCGAGTGAAGATTTGGAAATACCATTTTACTACAGCTTGTACGTTAGAGTACCAGCACACAATTCGAGTGGCCGTCCTTCATCCAGAATGTAGAGCTCCAGTGCATGCTAGACACGGACGGCCTGCACCAGCTCTGACAACTGTCACTCCTGTCTTTGTCCAGGAGGGCTGACCGTCTCGTGGAGCTTCTTCAAGCACTGACGTCATCCAGTCCAGAAGTCCAGAGGGGCCTGAACCAGGCCCTGGCCATGGTGGACCTTTCCCTAGACCAGATGCTCAACAATCTGCAGAGTGAGTCATTGCCACCCTCTGATGATGAAGGCTGTAAAGGATTGAAATGGCATTTTCCCATGTAGATACGAGTATGTAGAATGAACACGAAAAGATTGAGAATATCCGTGATATGTTAATGGAAGTTTCGGGTTTCCACATGCTGTGGTAAAGATTGACTAACGTTTGTAGAAGTAAACATCCCCACGAAGTGGCATTTTATTCCAGTGACTATGTCTAAATTGGAACATCTATTATTTTGACATAGATAATCAAAACTTGACACGTGTTCACTCCACCAGTAGCCTGTTAGGAGTCGGGTATGGAGGTTTCATAATCTACCAGTTTTGTGCAAGAGGCATAATTTGACTTGCGTCTCAAGGTTCTACTGAATGATATCATCATGTTAATGTTGCATGTCCAGCAACTTCTCTGTGTCGCATACATCCTAGTGACTTGTGTCTGGCTGCAGGTCAGTCATTGAATGAGTTGCTGGCTGGATACCCCATGATGCAGTCTCTGGTCTCCCTGATGGATGAACTCCCTGAAATCTTCCAGACTCTGACCTACACCGCCATCTTTTCATCCACAAAGGTCCGTGTGTACATTGTGTGTGTATACGTGATTGTGTATGTGTGTACATTGTGTATTTGATTTCATGCACGTAAACGCGCACATGCGTATTTGTATTTGCGTCAACTGTAACTATCAATACGTGTGCGTATGTATGTTTTGTGGATACGTTTGCATTATGATATGGAACGGTGTTTACTTTCATAAACATTTTACAGATTATTTCAATCCAGAAAAAATGCACATTTTAAGTATACACGGAAAAAACGCCCCTTCCGGTCTGTGAACGAAAGGTCAATCCAATGACCTTTATTTTCACTCTCTCCTCTCCTCCACATCACTGGCAAATACTGACTTGCTGCTGATGTCACTTTGTTGCAGCTGTCGGGTCTTGGCACCGTAGTGACGTCACTACCGTCCTTCTGCACGTCGAACCTGGGCACGGTGCTGACAGTGCCCCCCTCCCTGTCTTGGAGTCCTGGCACCCTGCAGTCTGTAATCTGCTCCCTCAACCTGACGCTTCTAGAGCAAGAACTCGTCTCTTTGGGAGGCGCTGGAGTCGGCCAGCAGATCGTGAGTTGCCTCCCTTCTATACGCCTGGCGTGTACTCCACGAGTTCCTTCCTTGGTGGCGAGTACTCCACGAGTTCCTTCCTTGGTGGCGAGTATTCCACGAGTTTCTTCCTTGGTGGCGTGTACTCCACGAGTTTCTTCCTTGGTGGCGAGTACTCCACGAGTTTCTTCCTTGGTGGCGAGGACTCCACGAGTTTCTTCCTTGGTGGCGTGCACTCCACGAGTTCCTTCCTTGGTGGCGTGTACTCCACGAGTTCCTTCCTTGGTGGCGAGTACTCCACGAGTTCCTTCCTTGGTGGCGTGTATTCCACGAGTTTCTTCCTTGGTGGCGTGTACTCCACGAGTTCCTTCCTTGGTGGCGTGTACTCCACGAGTTTCTACCGTGGTGACGTGTACTCCACGAGTTCCTTCCTTGGTGGCGTGTACTCCACGAGTTCCTTCCTTGGTGACGTGTACTCCACGAGTTTCTTCCTTAGTGGCGTGTACTCTACGATTTCCTTCCTTGGTGGCGTGTACTCCACGAGTTCCTTCCTTGGTGGCGTGTACTCCACGAGTTCCTTCCTTGGTGGCGTGTACTCCACGAGTTCCTTCCTTGGTGGCGTGTACTCCACGAGTTCCTTCCTTGGTGGCGTGTACTCCACGAGTTTCTTCCTTGGTGGCGTGTACTGCACGAGTTCCTTCCTTGGTACTGCTCCTCTCCATGGCCTAGGTTAATCCCGTATGGGTTCCCAGCCTGGCAACACCATTGCCATTCTGGATGACCTTGCACAGTGGTTCTGCTGTCCTTCCTGAGAGCAGTAGGACCCACACGATTTTCTGTTCTGGAGTGAAATCTTTGAGATTGTCATCTTTTCCTGTTTTTGACGGTGACCGGCTTTGCTTTTTGTTTATGATTCTATTTCATATATCAAGGATATATATGTAATTTGGTTCTGAGTATTTCTTCTGAATGCTTCATTCTCTGAGGCTGTGTAAGCACAGTGGTTTATATACCTAGGTTTCCCACCTTTTGTCGCAATATGACGACCATTGCAAATGACTCTGTGCTTGCAGGTGTTGTCCAACACAAATGTGCAAGTCAACGCCACGGCGTTGAACGCCAAGCTGGACAGACTGATAGCCTTCTTCTCCAGCAACGCCACCCCGCCCGCCATGACGCTGCCTCGCTTCCTCAACCAAACGGTGTGGGAGTCCGCACTGACCAGCGTTCAGGCATGGCTGACCAATCCCTCCCAACTGCCCGCCATGTGAGTTTTGTGCAGATGTAATGACACATTGTGAATGGTGGCCTATGTTTAACATCAAGACAAGACGCTGCTCGGGCTTTACCGCCAATCAAGACTAAGCTGTCGCTTCAGGGATGCAGGCATGTGTTCTATACTCGGTGTGAAGAAGTGTATTTTATAAAAGTTTGTTTCAGTGTAGAGCTCCAAATTCTGTGAACACACTCTATGTTAGAACAGTTTGAACTTACTGTTCCAGCTCAGGCTATCCTTTTGCGAGATTTGGCCTTGTGCGTGTTTTTACCACTGCACTCATGTTGTGCACGTGACTCCGTGGTTGCCTTGAATGCTACAGGACAGCAGGGGGAGCACTGCAGTTTCTTGGAGGACTATTGACTGGGACTCCGGAGCTGCAGCAGAACCAGAACGAGGTCAACATGGCTCTTCGCATCGCCGGTGTC
>JAWQFJ010003097.1:100296-105296 GCA_034096865.1 Theodoxus fluviatilis
ATTTCATGGAGAATGGCTTAACATATCCTACTATAGTTGTTTCTCACCATCATCCTCTCTAGGGCGCCTGCTAAGTTCGGGGAAGGTGTCCACTCCATCACCCGACGCGCTTGCTTCAAATATTTAACAAAACCAGGATAATGGAAAATGATAATCGCCGTAAAGCCTTTAAATGGAACTGACCATCGCCAACTCTTCGCAAATACTTCCACTGACCTTCTAGTTATAAAAATGCATTCCTGAACGGCGTTTAACTTCCCTCCATCAATATTTCACCCACTTTGAGTTGAGGGTCAAAACAGACCAATCGCGCCGTCTCACGCGATTTGCAATAGGCGAAAACGTTGGGACATCGAGACTTGACCTGCTTTCTCTTCAACCATCTCTAGCGATTTTCGCGGCTAACAGCCTTACATAGCCTACAAAGACCAATGGGCCGTACGTTTTCATTTATCATTCTCATTATCTGTCCATATTCCCCTCACCAGTAAATTCCTTAGCACTCTCTGTCGTGCTGAAGGTTGCTCTTGATACATTGAGGTTTGCATGGCACTGATGGCGCTGTTCTTATCAAACTGACAGCTACCTCAGTGGCCGTGCAGGACTTCTTCATGCGGTCGCCACAGTTTGAGAAGCTTCTGGACTTGGCCTTGTCACCGAACAGCATCGAGGTTCTCCTCTGGTCTGTCAACAACCCACAGGTACGGCCAGTGTGACGTTTTGTACAAATATACTTTACGACAGCATGGTATGTTGTAATACAATAAGCAGTTTTGTTTCATGAGATAAAAGTACTGTACGAAATTTGAAAACGATGAAGTTGACACTAATAACACATGGTCAATAAGTGAGAAAATGTTGTCCTTTTTTGGAGTAATGGAGAAAAATAAAGATGTGAAAGAATGAAAACCAAATGCTACGGTATTGATGATGAAAAAAAGATAATGAGCATGACTTTCACGATGATCGAGAGGAGGAGGAGAAGGAGGAGGAGGAGGAGGTGGAGGAGGAGGAGAAGGAGGAGGAGGAGCAGCAGCAGCAGCAGCAGCAGCAGGAGGAGCAGCAGCAGGAGGAGCAGCAGCAGGAGGAGCAACAGCAGGAGGAGCAGCAGGAGGAGCAGGAGCAGCAGCAGCAGCAGTTACAACAAAAGTTGGAGCAGGATTCCTATTTGTAACAGATTTGTTTGCCCAGAAAACATGAGAGAGTTCACCGTTCCTTCCTATCACCACAGATGCAACAGCTGTACCAAATGACCAACGCCACGGCAGCAATACTGACCTTGTGTGACCCCAGCACCAGCGCCTCCCAGTGGTTTACAGCGCCAACCGGAAGTTCTGTCAATTTGGATGACATCAGGCAGAAGTTCTGCCGGATTGACTTTGAGGCTATGGGCCTTGAGCTCGCCGCAGATTTCGACTTCGTCCGCTTGACAGCTGTGGTAAGTCGCGAGAGCAGGAGAGCATGAGTGCAAAGAATGAATGTGTTGAAAGAAAACAAAAATACAGTTGTCTCTCTTTTACGAATATAATATATTTGAACGAGTGTTTCAGATAAAATGTTCTCGTACAATTTGCAAAGTTACATGTGCTTTGCTGCAATTTTTTCTCGTGTACTTTATTATTTAAAAAATAAGATAAGTGTGTGTGCGTGCGTGCGTGCGTGCGTGCGTGAGTGCAGAGTAAAATCTGTGACACAGTAATTTTCTCTTTCTACATGGAGTTTTCCTCGAATCATAATGTGGTGAAGTCGAGTTACGTTTTCTCTCACGAGTTATCTGCCCACAGATCAACGGCAACGCCAGCGTCAACCTCGTAGCATTGTCGTCAAAGATTGAACGCGTAGTTACTATGGCAACGCGTTGGTCCACTTCACCGCCTGACTTCCGCATGTCACCGGAACTGCTGAACGCCACCTTTTGGCTGAACCTGATGGAGACTTACAGCCAGGCACGCATGTCGCCCGAAAGTATCAACGCCGAGTAAGTTGACGCGGTGAAGTCCAGGGACTGTCGGACTGTTGTATGTGTAGAGTTGTGTCCTAGTGAATCTGGAGATGGTTCTGTGGGTGACTGTAAGCAAAACGTTCCTATTATGCGTGCTCTGGGGAGGAGCTTGCTTTTGTTAAGCAAACTTTCACTCATAGTTGGGTACTCAAACTGCGCACTCTAATCCCCGAGTCAATGCGGTTCTCAATTTTTCCTTCCAACATCATATCAGCTCTCTCAGGAGTGTACAGCCAGGCTCGAAATGAACACGCATATTGTTTAGTTTACTATTTTCCACTTCGGCACTCTCAGGTACCCGGTTTACTCCTGGTTGGAGAGAGGTAATGTAAGTGAAGCACCTTGTTCAAGGATGCAACTTCGGAATCAGGGCAACTTTGAAAAATGTGCCCACTAGCCGCAAACGACTTCCGGTCAGGCGCTCCAACTGCTCGGCCACAGAGCCCCTCTACATTATGATCTGTAGTTTTATTGCACTTACTCTGATACAGTGCTCTCGGTATCTGTTTGGTCCTCTTTGTCTCTTCGCCCGCTGATTCATTTTAGCTAAATCAGAACATTTCAAATAAGGTTTATAATTTGTTCCAAAGCCACTCCATATATGTATTTGAAGACGATTTTAATATGAGAAACGGAATCCCGTTGTTCACACTTTTACGTTCACCATAACACCCTGGTACTCCCATTGCGTTGCAGGCTGCGGGCCTACCTGACCAGCCTGGGTCCCTTGCTGACCCAGACTCCATTCCGAGAGCTGGGGCTGGTGCTGCAGATGCTGGTAGAGCAGACCACGGAGAATCTGGTGGCGCTGGAAAACACCACGCTCACCCTGGACACCCTGGCCTCGCGCGTCCCTATCCTGAGGTAGGCATGGAGATCACGTGAGGTTTGATGAGAATGTGGCGAGTGGGTGTGTTGTCTGGTGAGGCCGAAAAAGCGGACTGTTTCCAACAATTGTCACCACCATTGGATCAGTCGTTGCAATTCTGGTGAAAGAGAGTGACACCAAAGCTGTCTTTCTGTTGACTGACTGAGGCAAGTTTCTTGATGGAAATCTCAGAGAATGGTTCTTCCTGCAATGAATTTAAGTAATGTGGAAGAGCCTGAAGAGACGTCTCAACTAAGATATCCTTTTTTTCTTCTCCTGGACGCACTGATCTGAGAATCTTGCAGGAAGTGAGCTGTTTTGAAATATACCTCAAACTCGTCTGAGGGATAGACGACTGACTATAGATTGATAATGTTGCTTCCTCTCACTCAGGAGGGTTAGCAGAAATATTTACATATATGGTTTTGTGAGGTTAAAGACACAGTAAGGGAGGAATGAATATCGCGGTATGCACAGGTCTAGTGAGATAAATGAGTTGGGTCAAACTATCAGAACAACACTTCGAAGACATATTGACGTAAACCAGCAGCCCCTTACGTAACAAACTTTCATGCCGCATTCATTGAAGTCAAGAGTATTTTCAAACTATTTCGGTAAACTTCTGATGTTTCTTGAGAGCGGTCGCAATGTGTGTGACTTCCGGTTCCTACAGGAAGTTGTTTACTGCCCTGGGTCTTCCTGCAAACTTCCTGGAGCCACTGTTGGAACTTCCTGTGCGAGACCCAGCGGTGCTGGCCGAGCTGTTCTTCTCCCCCAACACTTCCTGCTCGAATGGCGACATCTGGCGCCGCCTGCTGTCACTTCCGACCGACTACAACACGTCGCGCCTTCAGACACTGCTGTGCACCGGAAATACATCACGCCTGATGGCTGACCTATTGCGGGAGTTCAGCGCCCAGGTGTGTCCACGGTCTTTGAAGTTCCTGCTCTACGCCTCAGTTGCTTTCAGAGCTGTTCGCTTGCTATAGCTAGCGTGCGCACTGCCGTCATGCATACTGATGCTCTGTTGAGTGGCTACGCATGCTGTCACGTCGATGGTGAAAACGCCGACAGTGCTGTTTCCCATGCAGTTACACGGTGTTTTTGTTGATATCTGTAGCATTTTTGTTACAAATGTATTCGCAGTATACTTCGACTCTATAGTCAGACATGCTGTCACACTTTTTTCTATAGGAACACGCCTATTTTGTAGTCAATCTCGCACTGCTGTTAGAGAAGCTGGAATTTTTTGTTGTGGACACAAAAACACTGTATGTACGCATTGCTGTTACGGATGATGTTACATTGCTGTTTTATGCGCTGAAACACGCATGAGCAAACAAATGAGCTCGTTGTGCTGTTGCACTGCACTTACACAGTTACAGACGCTGAAACTTGTTATGTAATGGATGCAGTGACACGAGTGTTACACGTGCTGTTTGCAGTCTGATACACTGGTGTCACAAATGCTGATTTTTTATGTCCTGGATGAAGATATATGAATGTTACCTGTGCTGTTAACAGGCTGTTACACTGGTTTTGCAGAGGTTAAAACTTTTTAATCACGGAAGCAGAGAAATGAGTGTTACACGTTAGCAGGTTGATACACCGGTATTATAGATGCTGAAATGTATATCAGGGACGCAGAGACACCAATGTTACATGTGCTGTTACCAGACTGTTACATTGGTTTTGCAGAGGCGAAAACTTTTAAGTCCTGGAAGCAGAGGCACGAGGGTTACACATACTGTTAAACATGCTGTTACACTGGTGTTACAGACGCTGATTGACGCCCTCGGCAACGTCACCGCAGTGCCCGACTGGCAGGCCATCATGACGGGGGCGGAGACTCTGACGTCAGCAGTGCAGAAGCTGATGACCAGTCTGCCCATTCTGCAAGACCAGACCACTCTTCAGAGACTGGCAGCCCTATACAACAACGCCTCCAGCACCGCTCAGATCTGGAACTTCCTGGGGCCCTTTGCTGCCTTCCAGTCTGCCTTCCAGGTAGGCTTCCTGCTTCCCTCTGTTTTCCACTGCGCTTCTTGTCTTGGCTGTGTGGTTGTGGTTACTGACCCGATTTCTTCATTGCTTCGCATTGTTATTCAGTTCAGTTCAGTTCAGTCTCTT
>JAWQFJ010003097.1:120296-122796 GCA_034096865.1 Theodoxus fluviatilis
CTGGCCTTCAGCAGCCAGTGGCCAGTCCTGGCCTGCTCGCCACAACAGTTCGCAGCAACCTTCACCTTCCCGCCAGGCTCAGATGTGACGTCACTGCAGCAGGCGCTATGCAGAGCCACCACAGAGCGTCAAGAAAGCCTGCAGAAACTACTGGATATGCTGGACGCAGGCAAACTCTTGACGCAGGTAAGCAGAGGGAAACAAGTATTACAGTGGGCAGAAAGATGAAGGTAGTGTGACGACGTGGATAGCCAGGAGGACGCAGGTTGTTGTATGACGCAGGTAACCAGAGGAAAGCAAACGTGATATTAGCTCGGGGGACTAAGGCAGAGTCATAACGCAAGGAGCCAAGAAAACGTATGGTGATATGACGTAGACAGGCCGTGAGACGCAGGTTGTGGTATGACGCAGATGGACCATGAGACGCAGGTAGCGGTAGGACACAGATATACCTAGAGATGCAGGTAGTGGTATGACGCAGATGGACGATGAGACGCAGGTAGCGGTATGATGCAGATAGAACTAGAGATGCAGGTAGTGGTATGACGCAGACAGACCGTGAGACGCAGGTAGCGGTAGGACACAGATATACCTAGAGATGCAGGTAGTGGTATGACGCAGATGGACCATGAGACGCAGGTAGCGGTATGACGCAGATGGACCATGAGACGCAGGTAGCGGTATGACGCAGATGGACCATGAGACGCAGGTAGCGGTATGACGCAGATGGACCATGAGACGCAGGTAGCGGTATGACACAGATAGACCATGAGACGCAGGTAGCGGTATGACGCAGATGGACCATGAGACGCAGGTAGCGGTATGACGCATATGGACCATGAGATGCAGGTAGCGGTATGTCGCATATGGACCATGAGATGCAGGTAGCGGTATGTCGCGGATGGACGATGAGACGCAGGTAGCGGTATGATGCAGATAGAACTAGAGATGCAGGTAGTGGTATGACGCAGACAGACCGTGAGACGCAGGTAGTGGTATGACGCAGATAGATCTAGAGACGCAGGTAGTGGTATGACGCAGATAGAACTAGAGATGCAGGTAGTGGTATGACGCAGACAGACCGTGAGACGCAGGTAGCGGTAGGACACAGATATACCTAGAGATGCAGGTAGTGGTATGACGCAGACAGACCGTGAGACGCAGGTAGCGGTATGTCGCATATGGACCATGAGATGCAGGTAGCGGTATGTCGCATATGGACCATGAGATGCAGGTAGCGGTATGTCGCAGATGGACGATGAGACGCAGGTAGCGGTATGATGCAGATAGAACTAGAGATGCAGGTAGTGGTATGACGCAGACAGACCGTGAGACGCAGGTAGCGGTAGGACACAGATATACCTAGAGATGCAGGTAGTGGTATGACGCAGATGGACCATGAGACGCAGGTAGCGGTATGACGCAGATGGACGATGAGACGCAGGTAGCGGTATGACGCAGATGGACCATGAGACGCAGGTAGCGGTATGACGCAGATGGACCATGAGACGCAGGTAGCGGTATGACACAGATAGACCATGAGACGCAGGTAGCGGTATGACGCAGATGGACCATGAGACGCAGGTAGCGGTATGACGCATATGGACCATGAGATGCAGGTAGCGGTATGTCGCATATGGACCATGAGATGCAGGTAGCGGTATGTCGCGGATGGACGATGAGACGCAGGTAGCGGTATGATGCAGATAGAACTAGAGATGCAGGTAGTGGTATGACGCAGACAGACCGTGAGACGCAGGTAGTGGTATGACGCAGATAGATCTAGAGACGCAGGTAGTGGTATGACGCAGATAGAACTAGAGATGCAGGTAGTGGTATGACGCAGACAGACCGTGAGACGCAGGTAGCGGTAGGACACAGATATACCTAGAGATGCAGGTAGTGGTATGACGCAGATGGACCATGAGACGCAGGTAGCGGTATGACGCATATGGACCATGAGATGCAGGTAGCGGTATGTCGCATATGGACCATGAGATGCAGGTAGCGGTATGTCGCAGATGGACGATGAGACGCAGGTAGTGGTATGATGCAGATAGAACTAGAGATGCAGGTAGTGGTATGACGCAGACAGACCGTGAGACGCAGGAAGTGGTATGACGCAGATAGATCTAGAGATGCAGGTAGTGGTATGACGCAGATAGATCTAGAGATGCTGGAAGTGGTATGACGCAGATAGATCTAGAGATGCAGGTAGTGGTATGACGCACATGGACCATGAGACGCAGGTAGCGGTATGACGCAGATGGACCTAGAGATGCAAGTAGTGGTATGACGCAGATGGACCATGAGACGCAGGTAGCGGTATGACACAGATAGACCTAGAGATGCAGGTAGTGGTATGACACAGATAGACCATGAGACGCAGGTAGCGGTATCACGCAGATGGACCATGAGACGCAGGTGGCGGTATGATACAGATAGACCTAGAGATGCCGGTAGCGGTATGAAGGATACACAGAGAGGTGCAGACAGCGTT
>JAWQFJ010003097.1:127796-147796 GCA_034096865.1 Theodoxus fluviatilis
AAGCCAGGCTGAAGCTTAGGGAATGGAATATGACAGACATACGAAAACATCGTCACCTGGCTGGTTCATTCCGCCTTTACATAAATTTCGTCAAAGGCTCGAGAATCCTATGTACAAGAGGTCATGAGCAGAAAAACCTGTGTTTTGTCATTTATGCGCTGTGATTTTTGCGGTTGGATCCATACTCTTTTACATGTGCCTCATTCTCGTGCTGCCTGATTTGACCTTTTTGTCATGACCCCTGCCTTATGAACTTTGCACTACGACTTATTTTGCTGGACCTTTGACCCGCACCTTTGACTCGCAGTTCGATTCGTGACCCTGACTTTTACCCATTGACTTGTAATCCTAAACGTGGTTGAAAATTGAGACGTCTACTGACTACGAAATGTCTCTTGTAGGTAAAGGAATTATGTGACAGAGGTATGTAAGAAAAGCATCGTCATTTTACTTGAGCAAAGAAACTTGCTGTCTGCCAGGAATCCCTGACTTCTGCTGACCTGGACCATGTATTTGACCTGTTCTGTCTGATCCAAACCACATGACTATACTCCCTGGACTGCCACTTATATATGTCTTGCCCATAAGTCTTTTTTCACAAGAAATTCCTCATAACATGGCCCAGGAATGTTGTGGTTTCATTACTCATGACTCTTCATTGTCAGTGAAATGCAAACGAATCCTCGATTACCTTCCCTGGGCCGTGTTGCCAGTGATTCGGCGTCAGAAGACTGAAGTTCCTGAGAGGTCACCTCATGACCCGTAAGTCATGACATGTTCTGCTGCTGCAGGGCGCTGAAGCTGACGTCGGACATCACGGACGTGTTGCGGGAGCCCGGAGTGCGTCAGCTGTTGGAGCGCAGCCAAGACCTGGCCCCCATGCTGGACTTCATCGTCAGCCTCTTCCGCAGCCAGCAAGCAGGTGTGTGGCCACCCACGCTGTCCACTGTTTCTTTCCTGTATGGGGCAGTTTTCTCTTTCAAATGATATGAATATCCTTAGAAATGTACCTATAATTAGTCACACACCTAGTTTAATAACGATCCCTACTTTTGTTTAAATCTGCCTTCATACTAAATGAATGCTCAGAAAATGTAAAAACTGCACCATGTAGCAACAAATACGTATACTCTGCAGCTTGCATGTTTTTCGTTAGCAGACGAAATGACGTCCATTTTCAATATTGTTTTCTTAGTATTGTTTATTACTATGAAAGTTTCGTCAAGGTTACCCAGTTTCTGAGATGACATACTAGAGGAGCGGGCTTGATGATGTCATTGACACGTTTCAGTGGTCGTCAAGTTCATGGATGCCATTGGCAACAGCACGGATGTGACGTCATACCTGACCAACACGCTGAGGCTGTCCCCAGAAGTCATCGACGCCTTCCTGCAGTCTACCATTAGATTGGACTCGGTGTGTATTCCTCTCCCTCTCTGTCTATCTCTCTCTCCTATCTCACTCTCTTCTGTCTTTCTCTGTCTGTCTGTCTGTCTCTCTGTCTGTCTGTCTGTCTGCCTGTCTGTCTGTGTCTGTGTGTCTGTGTGTCTGTGTGTCTGTCTGTCTGTCTGTCTGTCTGTCTGTCTGTCTCTCTGTCTGTCTCTGTCTGTCTGTCTGTCTGCCTGCCTGCCTGCCTGCCTGCCTGCCTGCCTGCCTGCCTGCCTGTCTGTCCGTCTGTCCGTCTGTCTGTCTCTCTGTCTGTCTGTCTGTATGCCTGTCTGTATGTCTGTCTGTCTGTCTGTCTGTCTGTCTGTCTGTCTGTCTGTCTATGTGTCTGTCTGTCTGTCTGTCTGGTCTGTCTGTCTGTCTGTCTGGTCTGTCTGTCTGTCTGTCTGTCTGTCTATCTATCTGTCTGTCTGTCTGTCTGTCTCTCTCTCTCTCTCTCACTCTTTTCTGTCTCTCTCTGTCTTTCTGCTATGGTTTATTTAGGGCTTGTGAAACTCTTTATGACGATTAAGAATTTTGAGAGAAATACAGATGAAACATTAATGGCGCGGCAGTTCTTGAGAAAGACGTGACGGCTTCGTCCTTCAACTTTATTTTCCATCAAAGACGGATCAATGTCATCTTGGTACAATACTTGGAGATGAGCTCAACTCTTAATAGTCATTGAAATACAGTGGGACGCGTTCATTGTTTCTTTCATATTGATTGATGAAAAAAGACAAATTTTGTGTTCCTACTTCATCCTATGATCATTTTTTTCTAGCCTCTTAGTCCGTGAATATATCAACCAGATGGTCCAGATCGGTTGTTGTTCCGGAAGTGCAACATCCTTTTTTCCTGCAGGCGTCCTTCATCCGGCGTCCTGTGGAGGAAATTGAGCGAATGCTCTGCGACCCCGCGTTGCTAAGCAACGTGCTGACGCTGCCGCCCTTCTCTCCCGTCAACATAACGGGTCTGGTGGCCATGCTGTGTGATGCCAACGTCAAGGAGACTGCCAAGGCCATCAAGACCGCCTCAGATGCTGCGTTGCTTGTCCAGCAGGTAGGCGGGGCAGATGGCGTCTCCAGACAGGAAAATGGGGCGAAAGAACGCGTGCCCAATGAGAAGTCATCGCTTTAGCAACATATTTTCCCATCAAGGATGACATTGAGGGAGTGTGACTAATGGTGCTGTATTCTTTAAAGTCTGGAAGAGATACATAGAAAAAAATATGCATATGCATGCACACAGCCATACATGCATTCACGCGGCTTGCACACACAGAGATTCACACAAATACGCACATACTCGTACGTACACACACACACACACACACACACACACACACACACACAAACGCACTCCAAACACAAACACACACCAAACACAAACACACACAGGCACGTATGCCCACTAACAAACACACACATGCACGCACACACGCTCGCAAGCACATACACATACACACACACACACATTACACACACACACACATTACACATATGCATACACACCAACACACAAGCACACACCATTCATCTCTTCCTGCAACGTTCTACAGGCTTTGGTGGCTGCCTCAGGACTTCAGTCCCAGGCCTGGATCTCCAACCTGACGTCACATGCCCTCGCGCTGTTCAAAGACCTGGAATCGCTGCAGTCTCTCTCCAGCATCTTCTCCTCGGGCCTGAACTTTGACCTCCTGCAGCAGAACATTCCTGCCATCGACAGGTTCCTCCGGTCCGGACCTGCGCGCATCGTGCAAGGGTAGGTGCCTGTGCTCGAGGTAAACCTATAGAGGTTTGGCTTGCTATAACGACTTTTCACCCACGAAAGGGTGACCAAATCGCAAACTTTTACCTCCGGGGCATCGGGCTACTGTTATCATCATTTCAACGCTATCTTCACTATAATGGGAGTATGCAACAACGCTGAGGATGAAAGCGGCACATTCAATATTTACTATTTTTCCACCTCAACCCTCACAGATACCCGTTTTACATCTGGGTGGGGATTGCAACCTACTTCTTGCTCACACACACTCTTCCCCCACCCATCCTTCCCCTGCCTCTTTTTTTAAAGTATACACTAACTAAAGTAAAGCAGAGTTATTGTGTATCACATAATTTGTCCTTTACAGACGGCAACGTAAATATATATGACAGTCATGGCACATGCGTGTGTGACCCCCATCACTAGGATGATTTGTTTTCTTCCAAAGGTTGACGGCCATTTTGAATGACGTCACTTCTGCCTTCCCTGGAGAAGAAACGAAGCGCGTGGCTCGCGAGATCGAGTTCTTCATCCGGGGCATTTTGGGTCTTGACGTCATACAGTCTCGCTTCCTGTCTGCAGGTAGGTCACATGACATTTCATCGTGTTTGGCTGTCACGTGACTATTTGGATCTGCTTCTTGTCTGGTGCCAGTCCTGGCATAAGTGTCGAATAATCACTAGCACACCGTGAAGAATGTTATGATTTCTCAGTGCGCAGGACTGTTAAATACATCATGCCAGTTTGCGCAAAACGTTTACGGAGCCAGCAATTTTCCTCAAAAGGCTTGGCCCCAGGCTATGGATCATAAGTGTAGCCTAATAGCTGTCTTTGCTGGCAAGTGATATGCTTCATGGAGTCTTTCATCAGAATATCCATGCACAAAGCAAAGAGCACATGTGAGGGAGACTTACTTGAATGTGCAGGTGGAAACTTTTTTTCTTTGCGTTACATCTTGTTTTGGTCTCACCATTTTTGAGTGATTGACGGGCGTTTACCGAGTGTCACTCGCACACGTGAAGGAAGAGACAGTGCCCCAGGCTGAAAATGAGTGACAGACAGAAGTGCAGGGACGCAAACTTGGACTGAGTGAGAGTGACAGATGTGAATCAAGAGAAAAGGCTGCCTTCGAAGCAGGAATGATAGCGACGGTCGACCAACACAGGCGGAGAGACAGAGACGTCTCTGTCTTGCATTTTCTCCTGGTTGAACTGAGTGCGAGTAACACGTAGAGATACGGAAATGAATGCTTAAACTAAAATGAAATGGCTTACATGATTGCCAATGTAGTGATACAGGCTGTGAGAGTTTGACAAGCTCGAGTGTAGAGACAGGCGGCTGGACAAAGTGTGGAAGGTAGGTAAGGAAAGAGCCAGAGGCTGACTTCATTCCTGGACGTTGCTTTGCCCGCAGTGCGAGTGTCAGACATGGCCAAGGACCCTGGCGCCCTACAGCAGTACCTGGTGTCCACCCTGGGAATCAGTCAGCAGGACGCTGCCGCCATTCTCTCCTCCACCTACTCCATCCGCGTGGTCAGTGTCTCCAGCAGCCTCACCTCTTTGCCCCTTGTCTATAGATGTCTTTACCTTTTTAGTACCCTTACGTCTGACTCGTCCTGTCATCCAGCCTTTGTTTGCCTTGCCTTTTCCAACCACTATGACCACAAAGACTGGCCCCGTGTGGGTTGGGGGGTCAGAATAGACCCACCGCGGCTCCCGACGCGGTTCGTAAGAGGCGAATAAATAGGGACATCATGACTTGATTAGCGCCTACTCTAAAATATTGTAGTGATTTTCGTGCTCAATGGCCTTATATGGCCTACAAAGGCTGATAAGTCGTAAAACTCCTTCCATTCATCCATCCACAAAGACTGAGAGGTCTCACGAAAAAATTAACAACGACGACGACGATGATACAACAACGACGACGACGACGATGACGACAACAACATGTGGCACCATTTTCGAGTGATTTACGCGTATCCGTCCTCTTCTTTCTTAGGTGTCATCGTATTTTCTCAACGTCCCCTGCTTACCGTTCTCCCTTTGGGTCCCCTGCTTACCGTCCTCCCTTTGGGTCCCCTGCTTACCGTCCTCCCTTTGGGTCCCCTGCTTACCGTTCTCCCTTTGGGTCCCCTGCTTACCGTTCTCCCTTTGGGTCCCCTGCTTACCGTTCTCCCTTTGGGTCCCCTGCTTACCGTTCTCCCTTTGGGTCCCCTGCTTTCCGTTCTCCCTTTGGGTCCCCTGCTTTCCGTTCTCCCTTTGGGTCCCCTGCTTACCGTTCTCCCTTTGGGTCCCCTGCTTACCGTTCTCCCTTTGGGTCCCCTGCTTACCGTTCTCCCTTTGGGTCCCCTGCTTTCTCGTGTTTGTTTGTTTGTTTTTCTTATGTCAGATTCTTTGTGCCTGAAGGTTCATCCTTGTTATGTACAATTTTATACTTCCTTTCAATCATGGCCTCTTTCCTTGAATCCAGAAGCTAGTGTATCCACACGCTGGTAGAATTTACCAGATTTGAACCACATGTTATCGAGAAGAAAACGTTAATTTTTATTTGTCAGAACGACAATGGAATCTACTGAAAGGCATGTAAATACGTATGTATGTCCTGTCTGCACTCTAGCTATTTGAAGCCCGTAGATTTGTTCTGAGTTCCTACGGCTACTAAGTCCTATTTGTTTGTTTTATTGCAATAGAAGGTCTCTTCAGTCGTGTGTCGCTGTTTTTGTCACCAAGTGAAATAAACTCGAGGTCAGGCAAATGAACAAAGTGTCTCCTCGTGGCCTTTGATTTCACTGTTGGCTTCCCACCTCTCCTTGCTGCAGTTCCTGAACATCACTCAGACAATGCTCCGAGAGGACATGACCTGCAAGGACATCTTCGACAGCCTGATCCTGCTGAGCAAAGGGTCAGGGGTCACCAAGGACACTTTGACCTCGGCTCTCTGCTCCCTCAGCACCGAAGTCGCCCTCAACGTGACTTCCACCCTGGTGCCTCAACTCAACATCGGAGATTTTGTCCAGCAGGTAAGTGAAGCTTCTTGAAGTCTTGGGAGTGCTGGAACTGGCCGAGTGCACAACGACATGTAGATGAGGGTCAGTTGCCTGGTTGTCTTGTCCTGTTTTATTGTACTGGTCACTCTATAATAAAGCAGTCATCCTTTCTCAGCATGGCTACGATAATCGTGCCGGCCGTTTAAAATGAATATTCGTTTCATCGTTTTGCGGAAGTTGCAGGCGGGCGCTGACTTGTCCATTTGTGACGTAACTGCGCAATCTGAATTATTATTCGCGTGTCACTGCTTATGTCTCTTCCTCTTTTTTCTTATTACTCTTGTTTGTTTATCTAGTCTCCACTGTTGCATTCGCCTGTCCTGTGTTCTGATCCCATGTTCTGATTATCCTACTCGTATGTCTTGCTGACCTGTTATGACCTCATGTACTATGTGCATGTTTAGATCGTCTATCCTCTCCTCTATCCAACACATTTGTGCTGTTCATTTTGTGCAGATCATTTTGTTTTGCTCGTTCGTCGTGCTCACGCGTCCATTTCACTAAGCATACACCTTATCACCCTCCACCCTCATGACTTTGACCAACCTTTCCCGTTTGTCTATCCAGTTCAACTGTCCCTCTCACCTGCCCCTCTCACCTGCCCCTCTCACCTGCCCCTCTCACCTGCCCCTTTCACCTGCCTATCTCACTTCTTCTCACCTGTTTCTCTCACCTGCCCCTACTTGTTCCCACAGTACGTCACACGCTCCATGGACGAGGTGCTTCGCAGCGCTAACGTGACAGCGGACGAGGTGCGAACGCTGGGAAGCACTCTGTCCAAAGCACAGGCCTCCCTGAGCAGGGCGTCCCGTCTGCTGAACCCCGAGCCTGCTCCAGTATCCAACATCTCCTCCCCCAACACCACCGCCATCCCCATCACCACCCCCTCCATCCTGGACCAGCTCCTCAACATGCCCCAGGCCCTCACAGGTCAGTAGCATCTTGCAATCAGACAGCAAGGGAATGCAGGTGCTTCAGGGAAGTCTATCTTTTGGAATGTCGTTGGTATTGACAGATACCTCTAGGGTGCTCAGACTCGTTCGAAGATAATTTACTTGATCGATTTTGTTCTACCTCTCTCGTTCAAATTTTTGGAGGTATTTGTTGAAGCTGCCGACAAACGTTTCCAAAGATACGATTCATATCAATGTAAAGTCTTCAACTGAATGAAAATCCTCAAGTAATGCCATGGTGGTGATAGGACTAAGCGAAATTACGTTTTAAAGGCAACAACGTTTTTAAAATCTAATTCTGCACCGACGCGCACGGACGTGACCAAGAAAAACCTGAACGCGGTTAGAAATAGATCTTAAGACGAAGATGTGGATCAGGAAACATCAAACAAAAGCTGCAATGCTCAGCAGCAAACTACTGCTTATATAGACTTGGTCACATACACAATGAACGTTTGGTAGTGAGCACTGCTAATGTGATGCAGACCATACGAGTTCATTCATTCACACAGCCATCACCACAGATGTTCCTCGTGATTTCCAGGCGCTGCCGGTCTGACTAGCCTGCAGCCAGTTCTGTGTGGATCCGAGGAGTTAGACCTGGCCAATTCCAGCTCCACGAGCAGTTTGACCAACATGATCGGCGTCCGGCACGTGACCTATAACCTCGAGGAATTGGCGGAGATGCCAAGTGAGTGGGCTTTTTCTTAGATGGGAAATACTTATTCAGAGTATCATATCCAAAGAATCACTCTGTCATTATTGTCTTTATTGCAAGTATAATCTTCTCAGACAGAATCAAAGTCGTTTAAACCATCACTGTCATGGTCACCTCTGTAATGATTGCTTCTGTTATTACCTATCTTCGTTGAAAGAATTGGACTTGTGCATGTGCTTATTTTCAATTGTGTCTGTTACCTTTTTACCAGTCGTTCTCTACTTCAGCTGTGAGTCTTGCATTTGCTTTTGTGACTGCCTTCATCCCGACCAGTGATTCGTGGAAGATTATTTGCTTTCCCCTTTGCAAACTACAATAACAACAACAAACCTAGCGTTGTGTGAAATGTCTCTCTGGTGCTTTCTGCTTGTAGAGTGCAACGTCGGCATTTCCTCCTAGATCCTGATTCTTGTTCGAGAAAGGCACAGAGTGTATTCTTGCAGTGCATGGAAATTAACAAAATAACAAATTCGTCAATATTAAACTGATTTAGGTCCTTATTGATGCCATCCTTGCGCCAATATTTACCTGCTTGTGAAATTTCAAGACACACGTTATCTTCTGCAAAGGATTTGTTGTAATTTTTTGCGGTTTTCTAGATGTAGATCTCTTCAGCAGTTGCATTAAATAATGTGATAACATTGACGTCAGTCTGCTTGAGAATTAGCGAACCCACATGAAACTATGTTTTCTTCATCTGTCTTGTCACTTTGGTATGAATGAGTGAATGACTGTGCATGAATGTATAGGTGAACATCAATTGATGCACCTGTTGGTTAAACGTTCAGACGTGCCAACAAGGATGAAAGTTGTGATGTCTATGGGATCTTCCCAGTATCCATGTTGTATTTTCGACTTTAGAAATAGTGATGCATCACTCATTTGTCGATAGATCGTGTCACTGGGTAACTAAGTGCTGTGTTTCATGCAGGCGACTTCTGCAGAGATATGTACAGAGAGATCGTGTCCTCCCAGCTGGGCAGCATCATCTGGGCCTACCTCAAGCCCATCCTGCGTGGCAAGATCCTCTATACCCCTGACACGCAGCTCTCCAGGGAGGTCATGCGCAGGGTGAGTGCCTCTCGCTGCTCCTTCGCCGTCTCCTCGTTCAGTCTTGAGTGTTGTCGAAGTCTTTCTTCGTGGTATTCTGACTGCTGATGCTGGTGCTCATGTCTGCAGCTGTGATGGTGACGTGTGACTGATGTTAACGTCCGATGCTCTCTCTTACGGTGGATGCTTCTGTCTGGTGCTCTCTGACCCAGGTCTGAGAACTGGGTTTTTGCCATATTTCTTCAAACAAAACTTCTGTTCGAGTACTCCCATGCAGCTGTCGGACAATCTGTAAGAGAACAACAGTTTAAAATTTGGTGTTTGGTCGTCGTTGTCGTTGTCTTTATTGTTCGCGGACATCGATACTTGTTTTATTGTTCATCTTATATCTATTTAGAGCATGCATGATCGGAAAAACGCGAAAGGATTAAGCTAAATTAACTTTATTTAATCTTTGTGCTTAACGCAATAATTGTTTGAGTTAGGAGTTCTCATCTCTTGTCTACACAAGGCCCGGGCATATCATGGCAGTGGTTGTATGATTTTTCCTGTTGTCCCACTGCTGACCTTTTGTGTCCACTTCACTGTGCAGGCCACGTCCATCTTCGCCATTCTTGAGGAAGTGCGGAATAAGTCCGCTTTGTGGCGAGACAACGCTCCAAACCTGAAGCAGGTCCATGCAGAGCTTAAAGAAATCCAGGAACTCAAGGTGGGATGTGGTTCAGCTCGGACCCGACGTGACGTCATCTGCCTTTTTTTCACGTTGCCGTCCTTGCATGGTCGCGACGCATTGCTCTTGCCTCCAGTCCTGGCATTCTGTCTTGGACACATTTCTGCCTGATCAGATCCGTATCACCGTGTGAACAGTCTGTCTCATCTCCACATACACACACGCTCGCACGCACGCGCGCACGCGCGCACGCACGCACGCACACACACGCACCATCTTTGCACCTGAGTTGACACTTGCTCGAACCACCTTGTTGAGAATCTTTCTGAACACCGTGCTCTTTCAGTCTATCTTTGCACTACTGTCCTAACATACCCTGACATTCCTATTCTTAGCTGTCGTCTGCCTTTCCGTTACATCTTGTTCTGTCTACAAGCAACACTGCTATATCTACCTAGATTATCCTGCGTCCCCAACCTGTTACATTTCGCTCTTATTCTCACCCATAAGATCCATACCCACCAGGTCTTATCACCTGTAACCCTCAATCCAACTTATCTGTTCTGACAAGTTTCTTAACTCAGTGTTTTACCGATTTGTGCTTGCAACGGTACGAACACTGACAGCATATTCTGTTCAATCGAATGTCCACTTCTCACTTGACTCATCACTCGACACGTTTGTGATGTCCGTGTAAAAAAAAACTGCTCTTCCCGACAGCAGTCACAGTAACTTGCATGTACTAGCACAATTACCTTAGGCGAACAACCAGCTATGCTGATAGATGCATCTTTTTCAAAGATCGGGATTTAGTCTAGTGGCTCGACCTACTGTCTGTCATGCAAGGCGATTGGGTGTCATGGATTAGTCACTGGTTGAAATGACTCACCTGCTTTATTCCATCATTGCAATCATAATACGTGTGTTTTTGGTACCTTAAAAATGGTATGTTACCAATTTCCTTTCTGTTAGTTTTTTTAATACTAAAATGAATACTCCACACTTCCTCGCAGACGGCCCTGAAGAGTGATTTCGTGTCAGCACTGGTCAGCTCCCTGGGGCTGGACACAACGGCCCTTCTGTCCAGTCTGGAGGGCCTGACGTCATCAGGACTGACCCCAGATCGCGTGGACGCTCTGCAGCGTGCCGCCGCCATGGTGTACAACTACACGCAGTGCGTGGAGCTGAACCGCCTCGAGCCGACCCCCACGGAGGCCGACATGGAGAGCCAGGCCTTCCTGCTGGGCAAGACCAACAGCTTCCTCGCAGGTCAGGCTGGGGTCATTCTGTGGACCCGAGTCGGTAGTGACTCTAGCGCAGTTCGCAATGAATGCGTAACAGACTTGACCCTTCGCATTACAGCATTGCGCCAAATATAGTTCATTCTGATACTAATTGTTTCCATCTTTTACAGAAATCGTTCAGATGTCAAAACGTGTTTCCATCTCGGCACAAACATGTTATTTTATCGAATAAACGCTTGTTTATTGCCTCATCAAGCGTAATTTCTGAGTTTTGTGCGAAATAGTCTTAGAACTACTTTAGCGTATGTCAGGGAGCAGATGGCTTTCCCACAAGCCTTTAGTGTGACATCCTCATGCATATTCCGGACGGAATCGTTCCATTACGTGATATGAACTGTGCTAGAGACTCTTTCGCCGGCAGGCGAAGTCTGTAGTGGACTAGAATGGGCTGGGGTTTCCTGGCGGGCGTTGACCAGTAAGGGTAGAGTGGCCTGGTGGTAAGAGCGCGTGAGCCATAGTCGCTTGCCGCAGGTGGATGCGGCGCTCGAAGTTGCGCAGATTCCAGAGTTGCAACCTTGAAAGGTGTTTTAAATCGCTTTTTTCACCCCACCCCGAAGAAAAACCTGGTACCTATGAGGGCCGAGATGAAAAACTGCAAAAAATGACTTCGCTCGTTCAGCCGCAACCTGCTTGCATGTTCTTCAGGGTGTTGCCATGGTGTTTGAATAATGATAAGAATAACCCAAGCACCAGGGGCTAAAAATGCGCCGTTTGAGCACTCATTACAGAGAGAAATGTCTCAAAATTAAAAACATCTTTACCTTCTTTTTTTGAGACCACTTAGAAATGGTAATTTAGAACGCAATGGACTAGACTTGTTAGTCCAACTTAAACGGTGATTTGTTCACATAGAATACAGGATATCGCACCAATGAATATCATTGAGAAAGCCACAAAGAACGACAAAAATTAGACCAAAAGATCGCCCTCAGATATTTAGATGTGTATGTGCAGAAACTGCATGAGGAGACCAAATGATGGCATGTATACTGAGATTCACCACGAGTAGGAAATAACAATCATCCCTGAGAGAAAAGTCAGTTTAATGGACGCGGAAAAAATTGGGAAAGACTTCAGCTGTATGTAACTGAAGTACTCGTAAACAGATCGCATCAAAATAGTTTGAGGCAGAGAGTGCTCAGTTTTAGTTTTGAAAACTAATGGAAACACCATAGGTTTGAGGAGGAGATTATAAGAGGGAAAATATAACCAGAGTTACTGCCGACAAAAATGGGTGAAAACTTACACGATGTTTCAGGTGTGGTGTTCACCAACCTGCCTCAATCGTCGAGACGCAAGCGACAGGCCCAGCCAGACAGCCTGCCCCATCACGTTTACTACAAAATCCGCATGGATCCAGAAAACGTCCGCACCACCAACAGACTCAAGAACAGGTAAGGTCTCCATTGAACAACCCTCTCTCCATTGAACAACCCTCTCTCCATTGAACAACCCTCTCTCCATTGAACAATCCTCTCTCCATTGAACAATCCTCTCTCCATGGAACAATCCTCTCTCCATCGAACAATCCTCTCTCCATTGAACAACCCTCTCTCCATTGAACAATCCTCTCTCCATCGAACAATTCTCTCTCCATTGAACAATCCTCTCTCCATTGAACAACCCTCTCTCCATTGAACAACCCTCTCTCCATTGAACAACCCTCTCTCCATTGAACAATCCTCTCTCCATGGAACAATTCTCTCTCCATCAAACAATCCTCTCTCCATTGAACAATCCTCTCTCCATGGAACAATTCTCTCTCCATCAAACAATCCTCTCTCCATTGAACAATCCTCTCTCCATTGAACAATCCTCTCTCCATTGAACAATCCTCTCTCCATTGAGCAATCATGTATTCATTGAACAATCCTCTCTCCATCGAACCATCCTCTCTCCATCGAACAATCCTCTCTCCATTGAATAATCCTCTCTCTATCGAACAATCCTCTCTCCATCGAACAATCCTCTCTCCATTGAACAATCCTCTCTCCATTGAACAATCCTCTCTCCATTGAACAATCCTCTCCATTGAACAATCCTCTCCATTGAACAATCCTCTCTCCATCGAACAATCCTCTCTCCATTGAACAATCCTCTCTCCATTGAACAATCCTCTCTCCATGGAACAATTCTCTCTCCATTGAACAATCCTCTCTCCATTGATCAATCCTCTCTCCATTGAACAATCCTCTCTCCATGGAACAATTCTCTCTCCATTGAACAATCCTCTCTCCATTGATCAATCCTCTCTCCATTGAACAATCCTCTCTCCATCGAACAATCCTCTCTCCATTGAACAATCCTCGCCTTCCAACGTGTCCTTCCTCGGAACCTTCTCCGATGATGGACTCTGTTGCCGCCTTTTGTGTCGATGTCTGCCTCTGGTCTTTGATTCTCGTCATTCGGTTTTTACTTTGGGTTTGACGGGTTTTGGCGATCACTCTTGGCTGGGGCGAATGTAAGATGAATGATTAAGTAGCAACAGGCAACATACTTACCAAAAACATTGTGGTTTTCTTTTAGGAAGTATATAGCATGTGATTACTTCCGTTCATTGAAGTCTATTTGATGAATTTGTCATCTGTTAATTTCTTCTCTCTCTCTCTCTCTCTCTCTCTCTCTCTCTCTCTCTGTGTGTGTGTGTGTGTGTATCTCTCCGTATCTCTGTCTCTCTCTCTCTGTATCTCTCCGTATCTCTGTCTGTCTCTCTCTTTCTCTCTCTTTCTCTCTCTCTCTCCCTCTCTGTATCTCTCTGTATCTGTCTGTCTGTCTGTCTCTCTCTCTCACTCTCTCTCTCTCTCTCTTTCTCTCTCCCTCGCACTCCACACACCTGGTGTTACACTTGGCGTTGCAGATTGTGGAGCCCGAGTCCCGAGGGAGACTTTGCCAACGACATGCGCTACATGCGCGGCTTCGTGCAGCTCCAAGACATGGTGGAACGCGCCATCATCTCCATGCAGACTGGCACCAACGTCAGTCTGCCTGGGGTGTCCCTGCAGCAGTTCCCCTCGCCCTGCCACCACGAAGACACGTGAGTACCCCACTCGCCCACTCCCACTCTACATCCCTCAGCAGTGACATGCTCCTCCATAACTCACCCCCGTGTTCCACCATTATTCCCATCTTTTTTCTCAGCAATGGAATACCTCACCTAAATCCTAACCATTTCACATTCCATCCCCATCCCCATCTCGTGTCTCCCAACTCTGCATCGGAAATATTCCACCTCAGACCTCACCCCCCATACTTCACCCCCACACCACTCCAATATCATTCAACGTTGAAACACTTTGCCTCAACAATCACTCCTATATTCCACCCCTACCCCTATACCCCACCTCCCAGCACTGACATACTGCTCCTTAACTCTTGTCCTTTCATATGTACTTCTCTATGTCAAAGCTTCTCGTAGGACAGGAAGATTTTGGTGATCTCCTCATTTTGCACTGCCAGAACGTCTTGAACGCCTGGTCAACAAAACGCGGATGAAAGAGCACAATGTTTTCGTTCGTCACCGCCTGACGCGTGTATACTTTGTGCCTTCCTCGTTCAATGTTGCATGTATTAAATATGTATACTGAAAAAAAGAAATTGTCGAAAATGAGGATGTGTGGCCTTATTGACGTTTGCTTGCCATGGTTGTAGGTATATCCGGATTCTTGGTGCCTACTTGATGCCAGTGCTGATGACCATTGCCTGGATTGCCGCCATTGCCATAGCAACCAGAAACCTCATCTACGACCGCGAGCACGGCCAGGAAGAGGTGGGTGTCCTTTCCAGGGAGGGATATTCTGTTCGACTGTTTTGGACCGGTCATGTCGGGGTACACTTCATGGCAACTACAACCATGTTGTGATTTTATAAGATCAAGAACTCTTTCTCTAGGACGATACTTTTGAAAACGACACCATCTGTTCTACGTGCACACAACTGTGGCGCGGTACCCAGGTTAATAGATACAGTGGTGAATGGACTTGAGTCAGTGAGAATCGTTCTTAGTACAACAGTAAGAGGTTAGGTGGCACTGTATGATTTAACATCTCGGCCTCCTATCTTAACAGAATTGTTGCACAGACAAATAATATAGAAGTAAAACTGCTTTTGAATACTTCTCGACTCTGATACTGTAATAAGTGATCAAATTTACATAGAACAAGTTTGTGAGATGCTGAAGAAATTTACGATAAGTTTGGATTATGTTGCGCCATACTTAAATAGCTGTGCTGCGGCAGTCTTTGGTAACGGCGAATAACTTATTTTACATCTCTGACTTTATTGTGATTACTTTTTGTTGTTGACGATATGCATGCGCTAAAGATGCGGACGACATGTACAATGACTGTTGTTGACAAGTATGTAATGCCGCCAACATTGTCGTGATGACTACTTTGACCTCTGAACAAGGACATCGCAGACGACATCGATGACAATCTAAAGACAACGGGTGTGAATATTTGTGGTTGCCGCTGCAGACTCTGATCATCATGGGGATGCGACCCAAGCTGACCTGGCTGACCTGGCTGGTGTCCACCATGATGGTCATGACACTGGTCGCGCTCCTCATCACCGTCATCCTCAAGGTCTCCTCCATCTACCGCTTCACCGAATTCTCCATCATCTTCCTCTACCTGGTGGACTTTGCCTTTTCCACTGTCATGATGAGGTCAGCACCCGCACTCTCCCTTGACGAAACTTCTCGTCTCCTCTGAGCGATGCATAAGTTCTCTTGAAACACTGTGTTTAAAAATTCATTTCAATAGTTTTAAAAGGTTTTGTTTTCATGCGCTTGCCTTTTAGATATAAAAAAAACTTGCGAGGGTCATTGTTGTATCTGCAGATCCGACAGCTCTGAGTTGAGAGTTCTAGAAGAATTCACTTGTTTCCATTGAAGCTTATATGACGACAATATTTATCGGAATTTATTTGTCGTGAGAATTTACTTTTACGTCCTTCATGTCGAAAATGAGTCCACGCGGATTGATCATAGTTCCTGCTTAGCAGAAATTTATGAAAACAAATATGATAATGACAGTGGATTGGTTGGTTGGTTGGTTGGTTGGTTGGTTGGTTGGTTGGTTGGTTGGTTGGTTGGTTGGTTGGTTGGTTGGTTGGTTGGTTGGTTGGTTGGTTGGTTGGTTGGACGATCGGTTGGTTAGTTGATTAATTCGTTTGTTCATTCTTTGGTTGATGCATGTGTGTAGGGGTACAGACATGCATGCATGGGCAAGCTACATGATTGATTTCTTTACAGCTACATGGTGGGCGCTTTCTTCACGCGGACCACGGTGGCCATGCTGACGGTGCTGATCGTGTATTTGCTGAGTTACCTTCCTTACGTCGTCCTTGTGTCCATGGAGACGCAAATGACCTTCTGGCAGAAGACGCTGGCGGTAAGTGTGGCTCTCGATTGGACTGCAAGAACTGCTGTATAGATTTGGCAATGTGTTTCCATTATGCACGAGCAGCATCTTGATATGATTTTCTGGAGTAATATTGTAGTGGTGACACATTAGTTATCCTTTACTTCTGTACGGTCCATGTTAATTGTAATATTGTACGAATCCAATGCTGGAAAAATCAGATCCCTGCCCATGTATATAAATCATACTTTTGAAATACGTTGGCATAAACTCCAAGACAGAAGTGCCGTCCCAAATGTATGTTTATACTTGCTGTATGACAAAACTGTGATGATCATTTGTGCATCTTGGTGATGTGTAATTGCAATGGGTCGATGGTTTGACAATAAGAATCAAGTTCTGTACCCCTTCCTTTGTGTTTCGTATGAATTGGCACGTGTAAACGTTCAGTTCTCAGTATGTACCTGACAGTGTTTGATTTTGTTTGGTTAGAATAACCCACGCAACATCTTTCTATGTGCTTCTAGGATTGCCATGATGTTGGCTTTAGTCGTCTCGCCATTTTTGCCTTGCACTACTTTAATCTGATTTGCTGTGGTGATTTCACAGTGCCTGGCGTCGACGTCGGCGTTCGGGTTCTCCGCCCAGTACCTGTCTCGCATGGAGGAGGAGATGGTGGGCGTGCAGTGGAGCAACATCAACGTCTCGCCCATCAAGGATGACCCCATGACCTTCTCCTGGTCATGCTGGATGATGCTCATCGACTCCGGCATCTACCTTGTCATCGGCTGGTACATCCGTAACGTCAAGCCAGGTAAGGACCCCAGTCTCGTCTATCACCGTTGGTGGCAGGAATCCATGTATTTTCCATTCACTGTCTCTTGCTTATTGGTAGATACGTGCAGAAAGAACTTTTTTGGAAAGGCAAAGGCAATCGGATATTAGCCTAATGTTGAAAGATATTGTCAGGCGATGTTTACATCCATCCTTGCGTTCCACTTTCCATCTGGATGCCACACATTCCCCGTGCTTTTACCCTCCTAACCCAGTCACGCAAACACATTTAGAGCTAACCTCGCTTTCAGTTGTGACTTGCCTCTATTACGAGTAAGCAATGCATAACTCTTGAGGCGTTGTGACTCTCTGAGATTTTAGTGCTATGTCTTCAGTCAGATGCGCAGATTATGACTACCCTGGTTGATACCCTTTGTCTTCAGTTAACATTCCTGTGTGCATGCAGGAAAATAGTGTGAAGTGCGCTAGTGCTCTGTATTACAGTGTTCTCCTGACTGTCAGTGTCAAATGTGCAAGTAAGCAATGAGTAGTACCGCCTGGGTACAGCATGCCCTCCAGCCTATCATCGCTGCTCTCAATGTACAGACAAGCAGTGAGGTGGTACCGCCTGGGTACAGCATGCCCTCCAGCCTATCATCGCTGCTCTCAATGTACAGACAAGCTGTGAGGTGGTAACGCCTGGGTACAGCATGCCCTCCAGCCTATCATCGCTGCTCTCACTGTACAGACAAGCTGAGAGGTGGTAACGCCTGGGTACAGCATGCCCTCCAGCCTATCATCGCTGCTCTCCATGTACAGACAAGCTGTGAGGTGGTAACGCCTGAGTACAGCATGCCCTCCAGCCTATCATCGCTGCTCTCAATGTACAGACAAGCTGTGAGGTGGTACCGCCTGGGTACAGCATGCCCTGCTTTCCTGATACGGAGCTGAAGCGATCTAGAAGAGCTCTTGGAACTGGGAGGTCGCGGGTTTAGTCCTCGCCTGAGGTTCTGAGACTCTTTCTGTCTCTTCATGGTTTTAGCTCCGTGTCAAAGACTGCCCACCGTGTCAAACACTGCCCACCGTGTCAAACACTGCCCACCGTGTCAAAAACTGCCCACCGTGTCAAAGACTGCCCACCGTGTCAAAAACTGCCCATTCTGTACCTTCTCACAGAAAAGAGACTACTGAAGCAGTCTTGGTTATTAACGCCCTGCTCACAGTCGCTGTTCACTTCTCTGTGTGTGCAGGCAAGTACGGGGTGGGACAGCCCTGGTACTTCTTCGTGACCCCGAGCTACTGGTGCGAGCCGTGCCTGAAGGGATCGACGCGTGACCCGGGTCGCCTGGACTACCCCGAAAGTCCACTCTTCCAGAGTGTGGGCAGAGAGGGCAGGCTGGGAATGACGGCCAGGAACCTGGCCAAGAAGTTCCGATCCAACACCGTCATCACGGACCTGAGTCTGGACTTCATGGAGGGACAGGTCACCGCCCTGCTTGGACACAACGGTGCAGCCAAGACCACCACCATGTGAGTGTGGAAACCGAGAAGAGATGTGGCGAAAGATATTGCTCAGTTTATCAAATCGGACCTACATGATGATGTTCTGCAGTTAATTTTCCAAGTTTGTACATTTTTGTATACCCTAGTATATTCTGACCATAGCTGTGAGAATGCATGAGGACACCCATGTGCTTCTTCCAACTATTGCAGCCATGAACACAGGAACTGCAATTTTAGTTGCTCAGAGCATTTCTCCTTTACATGCCTGACTATACCTACATGTCACATGAAAATGTTCATTGCAGCATTTGACATAGACGTTGGCACAGAACACTGGTTTGGTCTTTGTAGACGCTGTTCTGGATGTTACAAATTACCTCACAGTTATGTGAATTTCCTAACATCTTTGTCCCAAACATGATGCCTCTTGTGCAGAAGAAACGTGCTGATCACTGAACCCTAGTGTCGCAGGAAAGGCTTGGCTTTGTATCAGTATATTGCGTGCTATGTTGCCGAGTGATACTTTTGTCCAGCATCGTTACGTCATTCGCTGTCCTCTTTTCCTTCAGAACATCGCTGCCCATTGAATCAATGCATTACGAGGTCATGCTGTTCACTGCTGCTGTTTGTTCCACAGGAACATGCTGATTGGGGTGCTGAAGCCCACCAAGGGCGCGGTCTCCATCTACGGGAAGAACGTTCTTGGCAGCAGGGGCGACATCGGATTCTGTCCCCAGCACGACGCGCTTTTCGACTTGTGAGTCTCCTTCTCTAGTAACAGTCGCTCTGTTGCCTCTACGGGGCATCAGGCCCAGATCAGGCTGATGTCCGGGCTGTCGCAGTCCTTTGTCCCTAGTATAGGGGGAGATGGATTCCGGAGCCGTCCAATTAGTAAATTTGTATGTGTCATGAAAACTGTTTCGTGGCCGTAGAAATTATGTCTTTAGACGGCGAGGTAAATGAGGCACTTGGCAAATATTCATAGGATGCACATGAGGTGTGTGTCTACATACTTAGAAGCAAATTGCTTTTTTCCTTGCTAGCATAATTCTGTCAATACCAATGGACAACTAGACTTATGAGATGTTTCAGATGACAAAATTGTTGATTATTGCATGCGCATGACTACTCCTGCGTCGTCCTACTGTGTGTCTGACCTCTAACTTTCAGCATGACTGTGAAAGAACACATGGAGTTCTATGCTGGAGTCAAGAGCAGCCTCCTCTCCGGCTCCAGAAAGAAGGAAATCAAAGAGTGAGTCGTGTTATTATTTGATCTCATTCTGGAGGAATACACGTACTCTCTTGAAAAGTGCATTTCCTGTTTTCCGATAGGCTGTGTTGTGTATGTGTGTGTGCGTGCGTGCGTGCGTGAGTGCGTGCGTGCGTGCGTGTGTGTGTATGTGTGTGTATAAAGAAAAA